>WAAF01011939.1:0-25658 GCA_013400475.1 Tricholaema leucomelas
CCTCCTCCCCCATCCCACTCTTCGTCTTTGTTAAGGCGGCTTTGTCTTGATTATTTTCATTTCAGGTCAGTTAATATCGTAGCCTTTGGGAACGAAAGGGACAGGTTTTCTGAGGACAGCCATCAGCCCAGCCTGATCTGGAGCTATCTGGGGAGAAGTGCTCTCATTTCCCAGATCGATAGCAGCGTGTCTGCTGCTAACGCTGCGAACCCGGTGTTCACCGAGTATCAAGCCTGCGTGTTTGGAAATGTCAGGCTGCTGGTCCGCGACTGCCCTGTCTGGGTAAGAAACTGCTCTCAGTCTCTTTAACCACAGAGTCAGAGCTCCAGATCCATTGCAGACACACACTGGGTTTAGGTTATTTCCAGTAGTGCAGGATTTCATTCCTGTTTTAGTTATTGCCAGGAGTAAAAGCACCGAAAATAGAAGCAGGCGAATGCTGCAGAGTCCTGGAGGTGCTGCAGAAACTTTCTCATTCACCGGCTGCTGCCTTCTCCTCTGTGGGAAGGTGATCGCTCCAGCTGTGCTGTTGAGTGAAAACCTCATTATTTCATTAGTCTTCATTCTTCGTCGTCATTATTATTGATTCTTATTACTAATTATTGTTACATTTTTCTTTGACGCTCACTCTGCACGGTTCTTCATTAAATCGAAGTGGTCATAGGTGCAAAACACTGTGTCATTGCTCTCACATTTGTTTTAAAAGAGATACATTCTGTGTTGTCTTTGTTCCTGGCAATGCTTCTGGGCTTTCCCCTTTACTGCAGCACAGTAGAAAGCAAAGGTGCCAGTGTTTGCTGAGGAGGTTGCTTGGTGAAATCCTCCACCTCCAAGGCAGGTCAGAGACCAAATCGAGGATGTTTCTGATGGGACCTTCTGTCTGTGACCTGCATGTTCAGGGAGGAGTTAGGATTGATGCAGCCTTCCCTTCCCTCCCTTTCCCCTCTTCTTCTCTCCGCTCCCCTCCTGGATAAGACCCCAGTGACATTAGGCAGGACGGAAAGTAAATGTTTGTGGAGAGAGATCTCAACCTGGCTGGCCTGAGGAGCCTAAGGGAAATGGTAGGATGGAAGGGTGAAAAGATAATCCTGGGGTAAACAAGGGCTCCTTTTTGGGACCCTGCATCTCAGGCACTCTCTCTCCAAATGTTTATCATCAAGAAAACAAAACCTTAATTATTTGTTCTTTAAAAAACTCTCAAATGCAGACAGTTTTCCAGCCTGCCCCATGACGTCATCACATTTAATGTCTTGCAAAGTGCAGTCTGTGGACTTGTTTTAGTGCTCCCTTAATGAGTGATCACATCTTAATGTGATTCCCCTTATCTGAAGGTAAATAAAAAGGATTTTGGTGCTGTTCCAGGCTGTCACCACTTCTGTTAGTGAGTGAGATAACTCATTTATCTATGAGCAGATCAATGATTGTGCAAGAAATTATACTGATAAGCTAAGTTAAAACATATTTAATGACTACTTAGTAGCCTTTTAAAAATTAAATAAATAAAGCTTAGCAGCTTTTAGAAATTCGAAAATAATCAGTTCCATATCCATAGTTCTGTACTTTGATTGATTTTTTTGCTGTGAGGGAAACTTGATTTGGAGTCTGCAGGAACTGTGACAGTCCCAGAGAGACATGACCTCGCCATCAAAAGGTCCAGTTTAGGTATTCATCAGTTCTCTTATTTCTCACCCTCTTTTGCTGCATGTGCCTAGGGCCACTGGTTCAGAAGGTCATGGGGATCCTGTTTGCAGTCTCTGAAGCTGCATGTGACCTGCATGTGCAGTTTGCTGGAGTCACTGGAGTGCAGCAATGAGCTCCTGCATGTAAATCAGGGCTGTAGAGCTCAAAGCATGTTTTGGAGGAGGGGGAGGTTGGTGAGGAAGATGGGATGCCAAGCAGGGATACCTGGAGATGGGAAGAAGAAAAGATCCAGGTTGCAGATGCAGTTCATGAGGTTTTGTGTTGGTTTAATTGCATGTGGTCTTCTACAAAACAAGGTTCTTCAGTTCTACAAAACAGCATTTTTTCCCTTAAAAATCTGGGTTGTTTGGGTTCTTTTGCAGCATTAGGATTCTGAACCCCCTTGCCTTTTCCTTTCTGGGCTGAAGGAGTCGGGAGAGTTGGTACTGGGAGGGATGAGGAGCAATTGGTGTCTTTTGCTTAGTACAAGACATTTCAGGTAGCTGGACTGGACTGGACTGGACTGAACTCTGCAGGAGAACAGCTGGTTGTTACGTCTCGTCACCTGAGTTAGGCAGAACAGGGTTGTTTTGCTTTGTTTGGATGCTTGAGGTTTGCCAGATGGTGTTGGTCCTCTCAAGACCATTCCTCTGATAGCCTGAGGAAACAGTAGGTGACAATTCAAAACATATTCTTCAAGGAATGTGATTCTTGTTGCACTTTACTAAGGGAGAGAACTACTGGAGAGAGTCCAATAGATGCCAAGGGTCTCCTGGGTGCATGAGAGATGCGTCAGGCCAAGGGAGGTGCTCCTCCCCCCTCTACTCTGCCCTAGTGAGAAAAGCCACATCTGGAGTACTAGGACCAGTTTTGGGCTCCCCAGTTCAAGAGAGACTGGGAACTACTGAAAAAAGTCCAGGAGTGGCTATGAAGATGCTGAGAGTCCTAGAGGATCTCTATGAGAGCAAAGGCTGAGAGCCCTGGAGCGGAGCAGCTGCAGAGGGGATCTGATTAATGCTCAGGAAGAGAATTTGGCCAGACTCTTTCTGGGGGTCCCCAGTAACTGGAATCATGGACAAGGGACAATTGGCACAAACTGGAGCCCAGGAGGTTCCATCTGATCAGGAGGAGCAACTTGTTTGGTGTGATGGTGCTGAAGGGCTGGAGCAGGCTGCCCAGAGAGATTATGGAGTTTCCTTGTCTCAGGAGCCTATTGTGCTCCTAGGCAAGCTGCTGTGGGTGCCCTGCTGGAGCAGGGGGGTTGGACCAGGAGATCTCCAGAGGTTCCTTCCAACCCCCACCATGCTGAGATTCTGGTATTATCTGGTTCTATAGCACTGGAAATGACAGAAGGACAACGTCACTGTGAGTGTCCCCTTGTGGCCTTACCTCTCTTGTTGTTTGTTCTCTTGGATCAGTACTAAAAGGACAGCAGAGATGCTCTGCCATGTGTTTCTTTTGAAGATTTGTCCTTTGTAAAGCCGTTTGGGTTTAGGTTTATGAAGTTATTTTAGTTGTCTTTTCATAGAATCATAGAATCATAGAATCAATCAGTCGGGGTTGGAAGGAATCACAAGAATCATCTAGTTTCAGCCCCTCTGCCATGGGCAGGGACACCCTACCCTAGATCAGGCTTCTCAGAGACTTATCCAGCCTGGCCTTAAACACCTCCTGGGACAAGGCCTCAACAACCTCCCTGGGAAACCCATTCCAGGATCTCACCACTGAGAATCACAGAATGGTTTAGGTTGGAAGAGACCCCAAAGATCATCCAGTTCCCACCCCCCGCCATAGGCAGGGACACCTCCCACTAGAGCAGGTCACTCAAGGCCTCATCCAGCCTGGCCTTGAACACCTCCAGGGAGGAAGCATCCACAACCTCCCTGGGCAACCCGTTCCAGTGTCTTACCACCCTCACTGTAAAGAACTTGTTCCTAACATCCAGTCTAAATCTCCCCTCTTCCAGCTTAAACCCATTCCCCCTCGTCCTAACATTACTAGACCGTGTAAATAGTCCCTCCCCAGCCTTCCTGTAGGCTCCCTTCAGATACTGGAAAGCCACTATAAGGTCTCCTTGAAGCCTTCTCTTCTCTAGGCTGAAGAGCCTCAGCTCTTGTTGCCTGTCCTCATGGCCCAGGTGCTCCAACTCTCTGATCATCTTCGTGGCCCTCCTCTGGACTCACTGCAACAGTTTGATGCCCTTCTTGTGTTGGGGGCTCCAGACCCTCTCTTGTGTTTTGAAGGACTTTGGATTTTTTTTTTTGTTTGGTTTGTATTCTTTTTCTTTGGTTTCCCTCAATCACCACATCACCACCTTCAGAAACATTTTGTGGTTTCCCTGGCTCATAAAACCTTCCCATTTCCTAGAGAGAGGGTCACTGCCATTACCCCTGGTCCCAGCAGGAGAAATATTGCGAAAGAGGGAAAAAAATGCAGATCTGGGGTTTGGTTGGAGGTTGCCTTGCTCTCTTCGTGCCTGCTCAGGGGCTTGCACAGAGCTTCAGACCTCCATAGGACTTCCAGTGCTCAAGTATTTTAACTGTGGTTTCAAGAAAATGTTTTGTGAGTTATGTTTTGGTTTGGTTGTTTTTTTTTTCCTTCCCTTTCAACAACCTCTTTTCATGAGCCTTTTTCTTGAGGTTTTTGCCTGCTTAATTTTGTGCACCAGCAGCAGCAGTTCCCTGAGTGCTGTCAGCTTGCTCATCTCTGCAGTGTCTCCATGGGGGTAGTTAACCTGTATGTAGCAGCATCCTTGACTGGCCTGTAGCACATCTGAAAGTTAAAGAATTTGATCCACTCTTAAATTTATCCCTTTTAGTAACTGCTTTACTGCGTCAGTACAAAACCACAGCTTGCTTTTTTTTTTTACTGTGTCATCCCTATCTCATTTTGGGTCTTGGCTGCCTGAAGTTGGCAGTTTACAAATGGTTGTATCCTACCAAATTATTTTTGCCTGCTGTGTTCTTTATTTATTATTGGGTTTGGTTTGGTAAGTATTCTTAAATTACTTGAGGAGAGGACACAGGACAATGTTTGCCCTCATTAATTTTGTTTCTGGCTCAGCTCGACCAGTCAAAGCTGTTTTGGAAAGCCTCCAGTGGAAAACAAAAGCATTCCAGAGTCCTGGTCTGAATTCCCTTCATTTCTGAGGAAGATGCTTCCTTCAGTGCTTTGTGTTACTTAGATGAGCAAATTCAGGGTTCTAGCAAGTTATGGAGTGTGCACCCACAAGATTGGTTTTGTGGTGGACCTGACTGATCAGAAGCTGCAGAGAAACCTTGTATGAAAAAGGGGAAAGCTCTGGTGTGTGGCTTGGAGAGCATCCCCGGAAAGGAGCTCTGTTAACGGCAGATGGTTCTCTGGAGGTGAACTTCTCACAGAATCACAGAATGCTTTGGATTGAAGGGACCTCAAGGGTTATCCAGTTCCAACCCCCTGCCAGGGGCAGGGACACCTCCTACCAGCCCAGATTGCTCAAGACCTCATCCAACCTGGCCTTCAACACCTCCAAGGAGGGGACATCCACAGCCTCCCTGGGCAACTTCGGCCAGTGTCTCCCCACCCTCACTGTGAAGAACCCTTTCCTAACACCTAGTTTGAATCTCCTCTCTTCCAGTTTAAACCCATTACCTCTTGTCCTGTCGTTACAAGACCTTGTCAATAGTCCCTCCCCAGCCTTCCTGTAGGCCCCCTTCAGATACTGGAAGACCACTATAAGGTCTCGTGGAAGCCTTCTCCGGGATGAAGAGTCCCAGCTCTTGTAGCCTGTCCTCACAGCAGAGGTGCTGCAGCCCTCTGAGCATCTTCACAGCCTCCTCTGGACTCACTCCAACAGTTCCATGTCCTTCTTGTGTTGGGGGCTCCAGAACTGCACACAGTACTCCAGGTGGGGTCTGAGGAGAGCAGAGTAAAGGGGGAGAATCCCCTCCCTTGCCCTGCTGGCCACACTGCTCTTGATGCAGCCCAGGACACAGTTGCTGTCTGGGCTGCATGTGCACACTGCTGGCTCATGTTGAGCTTTTCTTCAACCCAGACCCCCAGGTCCTTTTCCTCAGGGCTGCTCTCAGCCATTCTCCAGCCTGTATCCGTGCCTGGAACTGCGCTGACCCAGGTGCAGGACCTTACACCTGGCCTTGTTGAATTTCTGCCTCATCTCTAGTGTCAATCTCCCCTCTCCCAGCTCAGAACCACTGTCCCTCATCCTGGCACTCCCAGCCCTTGTCCAAAGTCCGTCTCCAGCTCTCCTGGGGGCCCTTCAGGTGGCAAGGTTGCTCTAAGCTCTCCCTGCAGCCTTCTCTTCTCCAGGTTCAGTGGCCCCAACCCTCCCAGACTGTCCCTGCAGGGGAGGTTCTGCAGCTCTCTGAGCATCTTGGTGGCCTCCTCTGGATCCTTTCCAGCAGTTCCAGGTCCTTCTTGTGCTGAGAGACCCAAAACTAAACTCAGTGCTCTAATATCCCCACTGCAGCCTTCTTGGATCCTGGGGAAATCCAAGGGGAATATTCCTCAATGTTGTCCAGGCTTCCTCACACTCCCTTCCCAAATGTTTGCTGTTGCTGCTGCCCCACATCCAGGGCTGGTTTAGGTGGACATTTACAAGCAGCTTTTAGAAAGAGTGTGGGCATTGCAAGGGCACAGAGGCTTCCAGGGCTGTTCCATGAAGGCATTCATAAATTATAGCTAACAAAGCAAGCATTGTCCTCTGGAGAGGTCATGTGGTTTCTGTAGCAAAAATCAGGTCTTCATTGCCTCCAAAGGATTTGTTTTTGATGTTTAGTGTTTGAGGAGTCTGACCCACTCATGGCAAGAACACATTAATGTGTAAAACAGAGACAGGCAAGGAAAGAAGTTGTTTTTTTTCCTTCCTAAAACGAGTGTCAGCAAGAGTGTAACTGTCGTTGATGAGGTCATATGGTGGCATATGTTGCTGTTTGTTATGGACTATGCCAAGAGTAAGAAGCAGGATGAGGAATAGCTGCTGTGCCAGCATTGTAGGTGGACCCAGGAATTAATGTGGTTCCTGCCTCTGAACTGTTGTGCATCATCCAGAAGAACACATTTTTGGCAGTTGTGGCCAGAGGGCACATCGTGGAGGATCACGAGACAGCAATGTGGCCTTTTGGGCAAAAAGGCCAGTGACATCCTGGGGTCCACCAAGAGAGCTGGGAAGAGTGGAGCCTCATGAAGTTCAGCAGGGACAAGTGCAGGGTCCTGCACCTGGGGAGGAACAACCTCTTGCAGTAGTACAAGTGAGGGGGGAGCTGCTAGAGCAGGTCCATGGCAAAGGACCTGGGAGTGCTGGAGGACAGCAAGTCCCCATGAGCCAGAAATGTGGCCTGGTGGTCAAGAAGGCAAATGGCATCCTAGAGTCCATCCAGAGGAGTGTGGTCAGCAGGTTGAGGGAGGTTCTTCTCCACCTCTGCTCTGCCCTGGTGAGGCCTCATCTGGAGTACTGGGACCAGTTCTAGGCTCCTCAGTTCAAGAGAGACAGGAAACTGCTGGAGAGGACACAGCGAGGGGCTGCAAGGATGGTGAGAGGACTGGAACATCTCTGTGAGGAAAGGCTGAGAGAACTGGGGCTGTTGAGCCTGGATAAGAGCAGCCTGAGGGGGGAACTAATCAATGGGTGGGTGTCAGAAGGATGGGACCAGGCTGAGTTCAGTGGTGCCTCATGACGGGACAAGGGGTTCCTGTGTGACCTTCTCTAGATGACCCTGCCTTGGGAGGGGGGTGGACTGGATGATCTCCAGAGGTCCCTACCAATTCACCATCCTGTGATTTCTTTCATGAAAGCTTCCTTAGAAGTGACACTCAAAGGAGAAGATCTGTCTCGGTGACACCTTGGGCAAGTGACTCTTCATTGTTGGAGATGTTTGTGGAGGACTCTCAGAGCATTGCTCTGAGCAGTCCAGAAGTAATTGCAGCAAGACCTTGAGTAAGATGTCTTTAGTGCTGCAATGAGTTTGGTTGGGAGAAACCTTTAATATCATCAAGCCCAACAATTTCTCCTCTGTGTTTTTAAATGCAACACCTGTCTTCCAGGATGGGCTTCTGGGGGAGTGAAGGTGTAAGGGACCTGCAAACAGTATGATAATTCAGTTGCTGTAGGATGTTGGTTGGTGCACTCTGAATGTTTCATTTCTTGGTGTACCCAAGGCTGGCCTTTACCCTGGGAAAGTGAAGTCCATTTCTGTCTGCTGCACCAAATGGACCAGAAGGAGGTCCATCCCCACTAGCACTTCACACACTGTAAATTCTCTCTTGATATGATTAGCTGAGACATGCAGTGGTGGCAGAAAGCTGTGGTGGAAGACACAGATCTCCACAAACCTGCTGCACATTGGAGCTCCACACACCTGGGAAGCTGCTAGAGGCTGTGCCAGGTTCACACAGGTTTTCTTTTCCTGACAGTTAAGAAAAGAGGGAATTCATACAGTCATGGAATGGTCTGGGTTGGAAAGGACCTCCAAAGCTCACCCCTTCCAACCCCCTCTGCAGTCAGCAGGGACATCCTCCACTAGATCAGGTTTCTTAGAGCCCTGTTGAGCCTCACCTTGAATATCTCCAGGGATTAAGCCCTCGTGGTTGGTAGAGTCCATCTGCAGCCTCCTTGTAGCCCCTGCAGCTATTGAAATGCAGCTCTAAGGTCTCCGTGCAGTCTTCTCTTCTCCAGGCTGCACAGCCCCAGCTCTACCAGCCTGTGCCCACAGCAGAGGTGCTGGACCCTCTCCAGCAGCTCCATGTCTCTCTTGTGCTGGTGGCCCCACAGCTGGACACAGCCCTGTGGGTGAGGTCTCCCCAGAGCAGAGCAGAGGGGCAGGATCCCCTCTCTCCATCTCTGGCCAGGCTACTTTGAATGCAGCCCAGGCTGCCCTTGGCCTTCTGGGTTGCCAGTGCCCATTGCTGCCTCCTCTCCAGCTTTTCACCCCCAGCACCCCAAGTCGTCTCTGCAGAGTTGCTCTCAGTCTCATCACCCCCAGCCTGGAATGATTGGGAGGGCTGTTCTGGCTGAGGTGCAGGACCTTGCACTTGCTCTTGTTGAACACCCTGAGGTTCATCTGGATCCACCTCTCCCAGCCTGTCCAGGTCCCTCTGGATGACATCCTCTCCTCCTGCAGTATTGACAGCACCACTCAGCTCAGTGTCATCTGCAATCCTGCAAACTCCCCCACTCATGTATCTCTTTACTGTAAGGATTTTGTTCATTCTCCCCACACCTGCAGAGATGAGAAGCTGGGCTAAGTAAAAAAAGGGGGATATTAGTCATGTGAGATCATGATCACATTTTACAGTGGAATCATGGGATTGTTTTGGTTGGAAGAAATCTTCAGGATCACCCAGTCCAACCATCAGCTCAGCACTGCCAGGGCACTGCCAAAACGAGTCCCTCAGCACCACACCTACACAGCTTTGAAACGCCTCCAGGGATGGGGACTGCACCACTGCCCTGGGCAGCCTTGGTCAGGCCTTGGCAACATTCTAGGGGGGAGAAATTGTTCCTAGTCATAGAATCATGGAGTGGTTTGGGTTGGAAGGGACCTTCCAAGCTCCTGCAGTTCAACCCCCTGCAGCCATCAGGGACATCCCCAAACAAAGCAGGTTACTTGCAGCCACAAATGACCTATGATGGTGCAAGCCATGGGGCAGCTCCCTCCTCTCTGGGCACCCTGGGCCAGGCTCTCCCCACCCTTAGAGTCAAACCTTTCTCCCTTCTCTCCACTCTCAATCTCTCTTCTTTGAGTCCAAACCATCCCCTGTTGGCCTGACACAACAGGCCCTGCTCAAAAGCCTGTCCCCAGCTTTCTGCTCACCCTTGAAGCACTGAAGGGCCAGAACAACGTCTGTCTGTTGCAGGAGGTCAGAGTATTTTAGGGTTTTGAGTTGATTTTCAGTTCTCTGGATCAGTTCCAGATTTCAGTGGAGAGTTTTCAGTTGGGCGCATGAGCCGAGCCACAGCTTCCACTGGTACATGTCTCGGTAATAAACTGTGTTTTGGGGATGATTGCAAAATGTTTGTAAAATAGTGGGGTAAAAATTAACTGTAGGTGGAAAACATTGCATTTAGAGCACAGAACAACGCCAACTTGATTGTTAAGTCAAAAAGAAAAGAGAGTTTGGTAATATGATTAAAGGCCTTATCCTGAAGATAGGTTGCACGGGGAACTGGTGGAGGTGTTCGAGAAACTTCTGGATGTGACACCTGGGGACATGGTTTAGTGGCCATGGTAGTCCTGGGCTGATGATTGGATTGGATGAACTTAGAGGTCTCTTCCAACCCAAATAGTTCTGTGCTTCTGTGATATTAACACTTGTTACTATGTGGATGCTATGCTGAAGCAGGTGAAAATCATGCAGAGCTGTTGAAACCTAGGTATGGAGGTTCACAATGAAACAGCAGAGCTCTGTGCAAGCCTCATCCTCAGAGGTTGCCATGAGTAATGGTTTGGTGTCAGTTTTTCACTGAAGCTGTTTTATTTACTTCATAAAAAATAATTTCAAAGTTAATTACTTAAGACAGTAAAGTTTCTTCTGGTGGGTCCAAAGAAGGCTGAAAAGATGATCAGAGGGCTGCAGAACCTCTGCTGTGGGGATAGGCTAGGAGAGTTGGGACTGTTGAACTTGGAGAAGAGAAGGCTCCAGGGAGACCTTAGAGCAGCCTTCCAGTACCTGAAGGGGCTCCAGGAGAGCTGGGGAGGGACTTTGGACAAGGGCTGAGAGGGCCAGGATGAGGGAGAGTGAGCCTGGAAAGGAGGTAGAAATTGTTGAGAGTGAGGGTGGGGAAACACTGGTACAGGTTGCCCAGAGAGGTTGTGGATGTCCTCTCCCTAAAGGTGTTGAAGGCCAGATTGGATAACACCTTGAACAACCTGGGCTGGTGGAAGGCTGAAGATCATCTAGTTCCAATCTGCAGGCCCCATGGGCAAAGGCCATGGCAGGGGGCTTGGAAGTAGGTGATCTTCAATGTCTCTTCCACCCCAACTCATTCTATGAGTGTCTTGAGGTCCCTGGGCTAGTGGGAGGTTTTTTCTGCCCGTGTCAGGGGGTTGGAACTAGATGATCTTTGAGGTCCCATCCAACCCAACCCATTCTGTGACTCTGTGATGCTTTGTTTCCTGATGGGTGTTTTTCCTCTTCAGGACATATTTGACAGTGACTGGCACACCTCCCGCAGCCTCATTGGAGGAGCTGACATCATTGTCATCAAATACTCTGTCAATGACAAGACTTCTTTCCAAGAGCTGAAGGACAGTTATGTCCCAATGATCAAGAAAGCACTGAGCCACTGCTCAGTTCCAGTCATCATTTCTGCTATTGGGGCAAGGAAGAACGGTGAGTATCCAGCAAGCATCTCACTGGGAATGTGCTGTAAGTGGGGTAGGAGCTGATGGTTGTTGCAGCTTGTTCATGGAAACAATCAGCCTGTCAAGATGATGATGATAATATCAGCATGCATTATGGTTCTGCAAAGTGTTGCCCAGAGCTTCATGGTTAGTTAACTCTCTTGTTGAAGGGCTTCCTGTCCTGCCTTCACTTCTGCAGCAACTCTTCGTCTGGAGCTACCACACAGGGGCATTGAATCCAGTTTGGGGGATTTTGCAACACAGAATCATGGAATGGTTTGGGTTGGAAGGGACCTCCAAAGGTCATCTAGTCCAGCCCTATGCCAGTCAGCAGGGACATCCTCAACTAGATCAGGTTGCTCAGAGGCTTCTCATGTCTGACCTTGAATATCTCCAGGAGTGGAGCCTCCAATGCGTGGGCAGCCTGTTGTAGTGTTCTGGCAGCTTCATGGTGTAGAACTTGTTCCTAACATCCAGTCTAAATCTGCTCTTCTCTGCATATGTTTTAGTCTTCTCCTACACTGGACAGTTTTAAGACTCAGCTTTACAGAGTGCTGGGCCATCTTGTCTCAACTCTACTATTACCTTGAAAGGTTGGACCAGATGATCCTTGGGGTCCCTTCCAACCTGGCATTCTGTGATCCTGTGTGATTCTGTATGAGATGGACCTTGTGGCCACAGATCCTCTCAGGTCACAGCTCTGTTGGAAAACAACAAAGTTAGAACTAAATACAGCAGCTTGCAACCACTGCCAGGAGTTGGAGAAAAGACTCAACATTCTCCAGGAATTCCTTTAGGAAGATACAGGGAGCAGTGAGGTCTACCCTCAGCATCCCCTTCTCCAGGGTGAACGACCCCAGGTCCCTCTGCGGCTCCTCCCCAACCCTGGGCTCCAGACTCTTCACCACCCTTTGTTGCCCTTCTCTGGACCTGCTCCAGCCCCTCAGTGTCCTTCTTGGAGTGAGGGTCCATTGAGAGGCAGTATTCCTACCCAATTTTTTTTTTTGTTCTGTGATTTTATGTGAATAAATATTAAGCTAAATGTCAAGAAATACTAATGTTTAGATGCCTTAAGAAATACTAACCTTTCTTGATGTTCAGAAATGCTGAGCTGTAGGTAGATGGTGTGTCTTCTAGGCCTGTAACAGTGAGTTGGGCTAGGCTCTTCTGTTGTATCTGTCTGGGTAGTGATGGAAAGCTTCTAAAGGACTCTGTGTCTGATTAGTCTGGATTTTCTTACTGTTAGCAATTAATTAGCAACCACCAAATGTCTTTATACTCCCGATTTATATGGGGGAAATAAATCTGCCACTCCAAAGGTGAGGTCTTGCTGAGTCAATATTTGACTTTCCCAACACCTTTTTCTTACACTGTTTAGGTCAGCGTAAGGCACCACCACTCTGAGTGGCTGCACTACTGAAAATTTCCTTCTCCATTTATATGTTTTTTTCTTTCTCCCTTCATGAGATGACTGTGGGAGAAGTTCATCTGCCCAGTCACAGTTACTCTTTGGGACGTGCTGGAGCAGACTGCTGTGCAGACACAGAGCCCTTTTGTTTCTAGGAGGTATTTGTGAGCACAGCAGTTTGCTCATACAAGTTACTAAAGATCTTAATCCTCTGTAGTAGCAAGTGGTGCTGCCAAAAGAAATAATAGTAATAATTAAAACTCCCCATCTGTGCTGTTACATCCTATCTACAGATCTGAACAGAGGAAGACAGTGTGGACTGTGCACAGCACATCCATGGCCAGCAAGCTCATCAAATCGTAGAATCACAGATTGGTTTGGATAGGAAGAGATCATAGAATCAACCAGGTTGGAAGAGACCTCCAAGAGCATCCAGTCCAACCTAGCACCCAGCCCTGACCAATCAACTAAACCATGGCACTAAGTGCCTCATCCAGGCTTTTCTTGAACACCTCCAGGGGTGGCGACTCCACCACCTCTCTGGACAGCCCATTCCAATGGCAAATCACTCTCTGTGTGATCTTCCAAGATCTTCCAAGCTCATCCAATCCAACCCTCCCTGCAGCCAGCAGCGACATCCCCAACTGGAACAACATCGTCTGCAATGGGATGTGGCATCTACCATCTCTTTGGGCAGCCTGGGCCAGGTTCTTACCATCTTCAGGGTCAAAAATGCTTCTTGCTATCTAGTTCAAGTTACGTCTAAATTTTTACCAGCATTAAGCAAAGTTGAACCAGGGAGGCTGATGGACTCTTCACAGCCAGTATGATCATAAAAATCCTACACAGGATTCAGAAGCTGCAGTGTAAAGTGTGTGTAATTAAATCATCTTCTGTGTTTTCTATGCACCTGTGGCAGATGGGATTCTAGAGGACATGACCCCATTCTGCTGCTGTGCTCCCTGCATGGACAGGACCAAATAACTCAACAAACTCAAGGGTGACATTAGTGACTGGGAATGCAGGCAGGCACCACAGCTGTGCACATCAGAAATGTGTGAAGAATAGTGTGGTCAGCAGGTCCAGGGAGGTTCTCCTTCCTCTCTACTCTGCTCCAGTGAGAGAGGCTACATCTGGAGCACTGGGACCAGTTCTGGGCTTTGCAGGTCAAGAGAGACAGGGAACTGCTGGAGAGAGTCCAGTGAAGGCCACAAAGCTGCTGAGGGGCCCAGAGCATCTCTGTGAAGAGCAAAGGATGAGAGCCCTGGGACTGAGAGCCTGGAGAAGAGCAGCCCCAGAGTGGATCTTAGGAATGTTCACAAGTATCTGAAGGGTGAGTGTCAAGAAGGGGGCAGGCTCTTGTCAGTGTTGCCCAGTAAGAGGTAAAAGGGCAAAGGGCACAAACTGGAACCCAGGAGTAGAAACTTCTTCAGTGTGAGGATGCTGGAGGGCTGGAGCAGGCTGCCCAGAGTGGTTGTGGAGTCTCCTTGTATTGAGAGCTTCCAGCTCCCCCTGGCCATTGTGATCCTGGGCAAGCTGCTGTGGGTGCCCTGCTGAAACAGGAAGCTGGACTGGTTGATCTCCAGAGGTCACTTCCAACCCCACCATGCTGGGATTTTGAGATTCTGTGATAAGGTCACTGAGGCCCTAGGCCAAACTTGGCTTTTGAAAGTCCTGCTTGACTTTTCCATCTTTTCAAATCCATCTGTGCACGCTGAGTGTTGTGCGACAGCTGATACTTTGATTTGATTAACAGAAAGTTGGGGTATTCTTTCTCAGAAATTATGGATTTATTACTCTAAAATTACTGTTTCCATCTCCCTCTTTGTTCTTTTTTAAATAACAGATGTTTGCAGTTTCCTGGTAAGTCACATATTTCACAGCATTTTCACTGCTGAAGCTCCACTTCCAGTCCTGCCTACAATTCTGGTGTCCCCAGCAGAAGGAGGACACAGANTAGAAACTTCTTCAGTGTGAGGATGCTGGAGGGCTGGAGCAGGCTGCCCAGAGTGGTTGTGGAGTCTCCTTGTATTGAGAGCTTCCAGCTCCCCCTGGCCATTGTGATCCTGGGCAAGCTGCTGTGGGTGCCCTGCTGAAACAGGAAGCTGGACTGGTTGATCTCCAGAGGTCACTTCCAACCCCACCATGCTGGGATTTTGAGATTCTGTGATAAGGTCACTGAGGCCCTAGGCCAAACTTGGCTTTTGAAAGTCCTGCTTGACTTTTCCATCTTTTCAAATCCATCTGTGCACGCTGAGTGTTGTGCGACAGCTGATACTTTGATTTGATTAACAGAAAGTTGGGGTATTCTTTCTCAGAAATTATGGATTTATTACTCTAAAATTACTGTTTCCATCTCCCTCTTTGTTCTTTTTTAAATAACAGATGTTTGCAGTTTCCTGGTAAGTCACATATTTCACAGCATTTTCACTGCTGAAGCTCCACTTCCAGTCCTGCCTACAATTCTGGTGTCCCCAGCAGAAGGAGGACACAGAGGTGGAGGGAGTCCAGAGGAGGTCACAGAGATGATCCAAAGGCTGGAGCAGCTCTGCTGTGAGGACAGGCAGAGGGGGCTGGGGTTGTTCAGCCTTGAGAAGAAAAGGCTCCAGGGGGACCTTAGAGCTGCCTTCCAGTGCCTGAAGGGATCCTGCAGGAAGGCTGCATAGGGACTTTTCCTGAGGATGTCTTGAGACAGGCCAAGGGGGAATGGTTTGAAGCTGAGGCAGAGCAGAGTCAAACTGGAGCTGAGGAAGAAGTTTTTCAGTGTGAGAGTGTTGAGACTCTGGAACAGGCTGCCCAGGGAGGTGGTGAATGCCTCCTGCCTGAGGGTGTTGAAGGCCAGGCTGGATGAGGAGCAGCTGAGTCTGGTTGAGGGGTGTCCCTGCCCATGGTGGGGAGGTTGAGGGAGATGAGCTCTGAGGTCCCTTCCAGCCTGAGCCATTCTGTGATTCATTGATTCTATGGATCAGTCTGGGTTAGCTGACAAAAAATGATCTTTTCTTTTACATGGCTTTTTTCCCTCAGGAGTGCCTTGCACCTGCCCCCTCTGCACTTCAGACAGGAGGAGCTGTGTCACCACCTCTGAGGGTGTGCAGCTCTCCAAGGAACTAGGAGCTACTTACCTTGAACTGCACACTCTGAATGACTTCTACATACAGAAGTACTTCGGAGGAGTGGTGAGTAAGAAGATGCTGGGGTTGAAAGCATTGTGGCACACATGGGAGATGTCAGGGCTTTGGAGAATAAGTAGAGGCACACCGTGAGGTGCAACAAGGGCAAGTGCAAGGTTCTGCACTTGTCTCAGGGTGATCTTTTATATCAGCCCAGGCTGGGGGATGATGAGATTGAGAGCAGCCCCGCAGAGAAGGACTTGGGGTGCTGGAGGTGAGAAGCTGGACAGGAGGCAGCAATGGGCACTGGCAGCCCAGAAGGCCAAGGGCAGCCTGGGCTGCATCCAAACCAGCGTGGCCAGAGGTGGAGAGAGGGGATCCTGCCCCTCTGCTTTGCTCTGCTCTGGGGAGACCTCACCTGCAGGGCTGTGTCCAGCTGTGGGTCCACCAGCACAAGAGACACCTGGAGCTGCTGGAGAGGGTCCAGAGGAGGCCACTGAGATGCTTGGAGAGCTGCAGAACCTCTGCTGTGAGTAGAGGCTGGGGGAGTTGGGGCTGTGCAGCCTGGAGAAGAGAAAGCTGCAGGGAGAGCTTAGAGCTACCTTCCAGTACCTGAAGAGAGCTACAAAAAGGCTGCAGAAGGACTGTTTGCAAATGCCTGCAGTGACAGGATGGTTTGTAAGTAGAGCAGGGTGGGTTTAGATTGGATGTTAGGAACAAGTTCTGCAGCATGAGGGTGCTGGAACACTGCAACAGGTGGCGCAGGAAGGTGGTTGGAGCCACATCCCTGGAGATACTCAATGTGAGACTTGACAGGGCTCTGAGCAGCCTCAGTTGAGGATGTCCCTGCTGACTCCAGGGTGGGTTGGACTGGACTTGAAGGCCCTCATCCAACCCAAAACTTGCCATGATTCTGTGAGTCTATGACCTGCTCCAGCAGGAGGCCATAAAGACAATGGCAAGGCTGAAGCACCTCTGCTGTGGGGACAGGCTGGGAGAGCTGGGGCTGTTCCACCTGGAGAAGGCTCCAAGGAGACCTTAGAGCAGCATTTCACTATCTGCTGTTGGTCTGAAATAACCAGGATTTAAAACCACAAAAAACAATCCCATTTTGTGTTCCAGCTGGAGTATTTTATGATCCAAAGCTTGAACCAGAAGTCAACAGAAAAAATGAAGAAAAAGAAGAAGACTCAGAAGTGCCACCGAGTTCAGCCTCCTCAGCTTGAACAGCCAGGTGCTCGCTGCTGTCTCCTCTCCAGTATCCTTCCTTAGCTGTCTCACAGCCTTTGTGCAATTGACACTTTGTGACTGCTGTTTCGAGCTGTGTTCTCTTGCCATCAGCTGTTCTGGTGATGTAGCTGTGGTGCCAGCGTCTCGTAGTGATTCTTTGGGAAGAATTATGAAGGAACTTCTTGAATTTCAACTACTTTCTTTTAGATTTCAAAATACATGAATAAATTCTGGTGCACTTGATGCAGAGGTGAATTAAGAGAAGCTTTTAAGGAGAGCTTTACAGACAAATTAAAAGAGAGAGTCATTGCATCATGCTTCAACATTCTGCAGTTTCCACAAGTCACATATTTATTTGCTGAAAATAAACCAAGGGAGAGGGCCACAGCCCTGCACATGATTTCAGAGCATCTGATTTCTCAGCATCTGATGCATTTATGCAGTGAAACAACTACTAACTGCTAATTATATCCAGATAACTCCTCTCACATGTCCTAAAAATTGATTCAGGTGTCTGAAGCTGGGGGTGCTGGTGGAGTGAGAAGCTGGTGGAGGCAGCAATGGGCACTCACAGCCCAGAAGGCCGGGGGCTGCCTGGGCTGCATCCAAAGCAGCGCGGCCCAGAGATGCAGAGGGAGGATCCTGCCCCTCTGCTCTGCTCTGCTCTGCTCTGCTCTGCCTTGGGGAGACCTCACCTGCAGGGCTGGGTCCAGATGTGGGGTCACCAGCACAAGAAGAGACGTGGAACTGCTGGAAAGGGTCCAGAGGAGGCCACTAAGATGCTCAGAGGGCTGCAGAACCTGTGCTGTGGGCACAGGCTGGGAGAGTTGGGGCTGTGCAGGCTGGAGAAGAGAAGGCTGCAGGGAGAGCTTAGAGCTGCATTTCAATAGCTGCAGGGGAGCTGCAGGCAGGCTGGGGGGGGAGTGTTGGGAAGGGCCTGTGGGGCTAGGCTGAGGGGCAGTGGTTTGTAAGTGGAGCAGGGCAGAGTTAGGTTGGACATCAGGAGGAAGTTGTGCAGAGTGAGAGTAGGGAGACCCTGGCCCAGGCTGCCCAGGGAGGTGGTGGAGGCTCCATCCCTGCAGACATTGAAGGTCAGGTTGCGTGTGTCCTTGTGCATCCTGCTCTGGTTGGAGGTGTCCCTGCTGCCTACAAGGGGTTGGACAAGATGCCCTTGGAGGGTGCCTTCCAAGCCAATATACTTTGTGCCTCTACATGAAGAGGTTTCCTAGAGGATGGACGCTTTCATTTGTTTTATTTCACTATGTTTTTCCAGTTACTTTTACTGTTTTAGTAAATGCACTCCAGTGGCACCTGAGAGGTTTTCTGATCAAACACTTTTTTTTCACAACCTGAGCTTGGTTTCTGGCAGTAGAGTTCTCTGCAGCTAATCCTTGCCTCATTTCTACAGCCCAGCTTCTTGTCTCCTGCAGAAAAGATGCCGATCCTAAAGGGTGAAGCCTCACACTACGACGCAGACCTGCACAACCTCCTCTGCTGCTGCCAGTGTGCTGATGTGGCCTTCTACCCTGAAGACCTCAGCACGGTGGTGGAGGCTCACAAGGTCATCCTCTGCTCGGTCAGTCAGCTCTTCATGCTGCTCTTCGAGGTGAAGAGTGCTGCTGACATCCACGATGCCTCCATTGTGAAGATGGCACAGAACCTCTTCACGGTAGACACCAGGGGCACCTTCCCCACGGCTACCCATGGTGGACCACCCTGTGTCCCACCAGTGAAGGTGGTGGTGAAGGACTCTGTCTTCTGCTCTTGTCTCCCAGACATCCTCCACTTCATTTATTCAGGTAACCCCTGGGAAGGAGTCTGACTACTCAACAGAATCCTCACATTCCAGCATGGTGGGGTTGGAAGGATTGTCTGGACATCACCCACTCCACCCGCTCTGCTTCAGTAGGGCACCCACAGCAGTTTGTCCAGGAACACAATGGTCAGGGGGGTGGGAAGCTCTGCATACAAGGAGACTCCACAACCTCTCTGGGCAGTCTGCCCCAGCCCTCTAGCACCATCACATCTAGCCAGTTGCTGCTCCTGCTCAGCTGGAACCTCCTGGGGTCCAGTTTGTGCTGCTTGCCCCTTGTCGTATCACAGGACACCACCAAAGACATTTCTCCTCATCTTCAGGTGGAATCCTGGCCTGTATCAGGAACAGTGTGGCCAGTAGGTTGAGGGAGGTTATTCTTCCCCTGTACTCAGCACTGGTCAGGCCACACCTTAAGTACTGTGTCCAGTTCTGAGCTCCTCAATTCAAGAGAGATGTTGAGGTGCTGGAACGTGTCCAGAGAAGGATGACAAAGCTGGTGAGGGGCCTGGAACACAAACCCTATGAGGAGAGGCTGAGGGAGCTGGGGTTGCTTAGCCTGGAGAAGAGGAGGCTCAGGGCAGCCCTCATTGCTGTCTACAACTACCTCAAGGGAGGTTGTAGCCAGGTGGGGGTTGGTCTTTTCCGCCAGGCAATCAGCAACAGAACAAGGGGACACAGCCTCAAGCTGTGCCAGGGTAGGTCTAGGCTGGATGTTAGGAGGAAGTTGTTGGCAGAGAGAGTGATTGGCATTGGAATGGGCTGCCCAGGGAGGTGGTGGACTCACCGTCCCTGGAGGTGTTGAAGAAAAGCCTGGATGAGGCACTTAGTTCTATGGTCTAGTTGACTGGATAGGGCTGGGTGCTAGATTGGACTGGATGATCTTGGAGGTCTCTTCCAACCTGGTTGATTCTATTCTATTCCTTGATCTTTTCTTTGCCTCCTAGAGCCTGTGCCTTGTTGATTTATAAGCCAACTTTATCTGGTCTCATTGTAGGTGCTTTCCAGTGGGAACAACTTGAAGAGGATATAAAAAAGAAGGTGAAGGATCCAGAGAAAACTGAAAATGTACTTGAGAAGGTGAAATGCATCCTGAAAACTCCAGGAAAGGTACATCTGAGCTCTCTTGGGGCAGCTGTTAGTGACGCAAATGCTTGGGAAATGGCTTTTGCAGACAAGATTTCTGTGTCTGTCTGTGTTCCAAACTTACCTTTGGCTCATGGATCTTTGGTTGCTTCATCAGTGGGCTGCTCACAGGCAGACACAGAGCGCAAACTGTGCACATCAGAGCTGCTGCTGTAATGTGCAGAATCGATGTAAGTGGTGGAAGGCACACAAAGAGTTGCCCTAGAAGGATTACCCCTGTTCAAAGCTTTGCACGTGCTCTAACAACAAGATTATGTGCTACTAATTCCCGTGTAATAGAGGCTGCCCTGGAAGGCTTTCCCTTGCTGAGTATGTGCCAAAAGCTCTGCTTCTGCAGCAGGTCAGGAGAGCTAATTTACCTTCATGGAATCACAGAATGGTAGGGTTGGAAGAGACCTCAGGAGAGCATCCAGTCCAACCCCCTGCCAGAGGAGAGTCACCCAGGGCAGGTCACACAGAAACACATCCAGGTGGGTCTTGAAAGTGTCCAGAGAAGGAGACTCTGCAACCTCTCTGGGCATCTCCAGGCCTGTAGCACCCTCACACCAAAGAAGTCTCTCCTCATATCGAGGTGGAACTTTCTGTGTTCCAGTTTGTGCCCCTTGCCCCTTGTCCTGTCACAGGACACAAGTGCAAAGATCCTGAGCCCTTCTTCTTGCTCCCCTCCCTTCAGATATCTGTAAACATTCCTAACATCTCCTCTGGGGCTGCTCTTCTCCAGGCTCAACAGCCCCAGGGCTCTCACCCTTTCCTTCTCAGACAGATATTCCAGTCCCTTCAGCATCCTTGTAGCCTTCTTTGGACACTCTCTAGTAGTTCCATGTCCCTCTTCAACTGGGGACACAATGCTCCAAATATAATCTCATCAGGGCAGAGTAGAGGGGAAGAAGAACCTCCACTGAGCTGTTGGCCACACTCTTCTGTAAATGTCACTGAGCTGTGGCCACACTCTTCTGTAAATGTTGTGTTGAAAGCTGTAACTCAAAAACTTATCAATGAATTGTAATGTAGAGAATCATACAACTGGAGAACCATTTTGATTGGAAGATACCTCTAAGATCATACAGTCCAACCATTACCCCATCACTTCCAGGTCACCCCTAAACCATGTCCCTTAGTGCTTCAGGTCACATTATCATGTTAATAAAAGCTTACAGTATAGAAGTAGTTTTAACAGCCATTTTCTGATAGAACTTCAGCAGCAGTGCAACAAAGCTAAAGAGTCTGGAGAACAGGTATGGTGGGGAGCAGCTGAGG
The DNA here is from genome assembly GCA_013400475.1 of Tricholaema leucomelas. NCBI lineage: Eukaryota > Metazoa > Chordata > Aves > Piciformes > Lybiidae > Tricholaema lacrymosa > Tricholaema leucomelas. The sequence continues at coordinate 20,983 of WAAF01011939.1, forward strand.
GACCTGGGGTAGTTCAGTTTGGAGAAGAAGAGGCTGAGGGGAGCCCTCTTTGCTCTCTGCAGCTCCCTGAAAGGAGGTTGGAGGCAGGTTGGGGTTGGGCTCTTCTTGCTAACAGGTGACAGAAGGAGAGGAAATGGCTTGAAACTGTGCCAGGGGCGGTTGAGGTTGACCACAAGGAACAATTTCTGTGCTGCAGGATGGAATAGGCTGCCCAGGGAGGTAGTGGATTCCCCATGCCTGGGGGTGTTCCAGAAACATGTGGCCATGCCACTTGAAGACAAGATGGTGTTGGGCTGATGTTGGACTGGATGCTCTTGGAGAGCTTTTCCAACCCAAACAATTCTGTAATTTCCTAATAATACAGAACTTGCACAAAACATTTATGTCAAATGGCCACAACAGCCCCAAGCAGCCCTACAGTCTGGGGACAGAGTGGCTGGAGAGCAGCCAGGCAGAAAACGATACTGAGGGTACCGGTAGATACTTGCTGAAGATGAGCCAGCAGTGTGCCCAGGTGGCCAAGAGAGCCAATGGCATCCTGGCCTGTATCAGGAACAGTGTGGCCAGTAGGAGGAGGGAGGTTATTCTTCCCCTGTACTCAGCACTGGTCAGGCCACACCTTGAGTCCTGTGTCCAGTTCTGGGCTCCTCAATTCAAGAGAGATGTTGAGGTGCTGGAACNGGTTGATTGGACAGGGCTGGGTGCTAGGTTGGACTGGATGATCTTGGAGGTCTCTTCCAATCTGGTTGGTTCTACGATTCTATGAAATTATATGGGAAATCATCTTGTGTTGTCTTGAGATAATGTAATGCAAAAGTCAAAAGGCCACCTAGATGTTCTAAGCTTCTGATGGCTCAGCTGTAGTCTTGCACTTCCTGAGTGTGCACAGCTAGAACATTTGTAGGGCTGGACTTCGCAAGTCCTGGAAGCTCTTAGGAAATCAAGCCTTAGCCCTTATTTCTATGAGAGTTTTATTACTCCTTTGGGTAGGTTTAATTCACGTTTAAAGTTTTTGCCCTTCAAAGATGTGAAGGCTACAAATTAACCATGATTTTCTTGATAAAAATGAGTGGTGTAAAATTAGGTTAGTCGTTAACCATAAATCTAATCTCACCTGCATTTTGCTTCTCACAACCGATCTTTTTCGTGTTTTTTTCTTTTGGGTGGAGTCCACATTTACAACAAGAAAAATCAGAGCTGAAAGCTAACTAAAAGTCCTGGATTTTGGATGTTTCTGTGCTGGCATGGCCAGATGATAGTAAGATAAGTCCATGCTCTATCCTGCCTCTCTGTGGAGGCAGCAGCGTCAGGGAAATACTAGAACACACACATTTTTTGTCTGCTTTGCATCCATGTGCAGTGTGTTGCCAGTGGCTGGATATGTGTCCATTGGTGCATCCCCCCAAACCCTCAAACCTCTCCTTCTACACCCTTGGGTCCAAACAGGGCACACAGAAAGAAGGCTGAAGTCCAGAAAACTCGCGGTGCAGTTAAAGCTGAGGTGCTGTGGGGGGCAGTTCTGTGGTGAGTCAGAGAGGATGCAGGCTAGAGCTGGGGCGTGGCTGTAGGAGGTAAGAACACCTTTGAGGTGCTGCAGTGTGGGAAGCAGGACCAACATGGTGGGGAATAAAAGAGTACTGCAGAGGTTTGGATGTGTGAGAGGTAGAACTGAGCAGCATTAGCAGAAGAACACAAAGCAGAAGGCAAAAGGCTGTTTTTGTTTCCCTCATACAAATGATGTCCTGCAGTCTTTGGTGCTGCAGGCAAATCTCCATGGCAATCTGTGATCAGTGCTTTTGTCTTGCAGCTCAGCACTGCCAAGGACTGCAGGTCTCACCAGATAAGACGTCTTTACAGTACCTCTCTCAGGCTGTTCTTTAATACACCTGTCTTAGCTGATGTCATCTTCAAAATACAAGGTATGGAACCTCTACTTCTGTTGACGTGGTCACTGCTGCAGCTCCTGCTGTTGTCCTCTCTGCAGGACAGTGGGAAGTGGAGGTGACTCTCTCATGTGGTGTTGAAACTAAGGAAATATATATGAGTGCTCTGTCCAGTTCTGGTGCATCCGGCACAAGAGGGATATAGAATGGCTGGAGAGGATCCAAAAAGGCCACAAAGATGATCAGAGGGCTGGAGGACCTCCTCTACTGAAGATGCTCATGCCCCTGTACTTCACAATAGTGAGGCCACACCTCGAATCCTGGGTTCAGTTCTGGGCCACTCAGTCCCAGAAGAATATTGAAGCAGGTCCAGAGAAGGGCATCAATGCTGGGAAAGGGTCTGGAGGAGAGAGCTGGGGAAGAGCAGCTGAGGAAGCTGGTGGTGGTTAGTCTGGAGAAGGGGAGGCTAAGGGGAGACCTCATTGCTCTCTACATCTCCCTGAGAGGAGACTCCAGCCAGGTAGGGTTGGGCTCTGCTCCCTACCATCAGGTGATAAAAGGAGAAGAAATGACCTGAAATAGTGCCAGGGAAAGAGGGTGGCCACGAGGAACAATTCTGTGCTGCAAGAGTGGTCAGGGATTTGCACAGGCTGCCCAGGGAGGTGTTGGAGTCCCCATCCTTGGAGGTGTTCCAGAAAGGTATGGCCACGGCATCTGGGGCCATGGTTTAGTGACCATGGTGGTGTTGGGCTGATGGTTGGACTGGATGATCTTAGGTGTCTTTTCCAACCCAAACCATTCTATGACTGTATGATGGCAGCAATCTAGAATAGAACAGAATAGAATAGAATAGAATAGAATAGAATAGAATAGAATCAACCAGGTTGGAAGAGACCTCCAAGATCATCCAGTCCAACCTAGCACCCAGCCCTATCCAGTCAACTAGACCATGGCACTAAGTGCCTCATCCAGGCTTTTCCTGAACACCCCCAGGGACGGTGACTCCACCACCTCCCTGGGCAGCCCATTCCAATGCCAATCACTCTCTCTGTGAAGAACTTCCTCCTAACATCCAGCCTATACTTCCCCCAGCACAACTTGAGACTGTGTCCCCTTGTTCTATTGCTGGTTGCCTGGCAGAGGAGACCAACCCCCACCTGGCTACAACCTCCCTTCAGGTAGTTGTAGACAGCAATGAGGTCTGCCCTGAGCCTCCTCTTCTCCAGGCTAAACAACCCCAGCTCCCTCAGCCTCTCCTCACAGGGCTTGTGTTCCAGGCCCCTCACCAGTCCTCTTAGAGGCCAGGATTAAGATGTCAAGGGAGAGCAGATGCTGTATTTCCTTGCTGACCTGTCTGTAACAGACCAAGAAGTCACAAAGGTTGTTGGCCTGCTAACAAAGATGCCAGGTGCTCTTTGGGCAGGAGCTGTGCCAATGAAATATCTTTTGCTGCCCTTTTGTGTGGTTGGTGAGGGAGGAGATCTTTTTTTTCCAGGAAATTAAATGAATTCACCTTACATAATAAAAATACAGGAGGGAAAAGAAAGTGTTAGCTCCTTTCTAAGGGTATGAATGAGATGGTTTGGACATGCTAATTGTCTTCTTGATTCATCCACACCCACCCTTCATGCAGAAATGGCCTTTAGGCATTGGACAATTGTTTGATTGTTTCAGCTTTTAGTCTTAGAGCCGAACATGAAGCATTAGTGCCTGGAACATAAGCACAAGAGAAGAAGCAGATTCTTTCTAGATTTTCCCTTTTAAAATGCAGTGAAAACAAAAAGGTCTCTGAAAAGGAGAAGAAAATACTGATGCCAGGCTTAGTGACGTGAGCAATTCATCTCAGCATCCCCCACGCCTCAGAGAGCTTTCCAGGAAGCTGATGAAACCATAATACTTTTATTTTACAGGGAAAAAAAAACAAACCAACAACAAAGAAATCAAAGCAAACCCCAGAACTGCTGAATGGGTTTGACAAGTATTTAAAAAGTGTGGGGTTTTATTTTTAATCCACTGGTAAAATGTCTGTTTTCCTAATGTTTGATAAATCTTCCAGCCCTTTCTCTCTGAGTCATCAGGCACAAATAATTACATTAAAGCTAAATAATTACCAAGAGAAACCGAAGGATTTAACCTTGATCAGGCAAATAGATTTTTAAGTAATTCCTTGAATACTGGAGGGGAGGAGGGAGGTTTGCTTTGGGCCTTTCTGGCTTGCATAAATGCTTGGAATCCATAGAAAATGGAGGGCATTGTGCCTGTGTGGAGACTCACAATGTGACTGAACCTCTTAATTAGTCATTAAATACCCAATTAGGTGCTCACGCAACGTGACGTGTGTCCCAGATCGTGTCCAAAGCCTGTTCCTGCGTGAATGTGTAACACCATCGATACGTTGTGTGTTATATATACATCTCTTAATGCAGTTCAAACAGTTTGGAAGCAGAAGCACCGGTGAACAGGGGTAGAAATAAAAGGAAAAGGTGCCATGTGCCTTTGAGGAATCAGGGACATGGAGAACTTGTGGGCAAGGAGGAAATCAGCCAGGATATACAAGTATATCTGGGCTCCTCAATTCAAGAGAGATGTTGAGGTGCTGGAAGGTGTCCAGAGAAGGGCAACAAAGCTGGTGAGGGGCCTGGAACACAAACCCTATGAGGAGAGGCTGAGGGAGCTGGGGGTGTTTAGCCTGGAGAAGAGGAGGCTCAGAGGTGACCTCATTGCTGTCTACAACTACCTGAAGGGAGGCTGTAGCCAGGTGGGGGTTGGTCTCTTCTGCCAGACAAGCAGCAA
>WAAF01011940.1:0-24054 GCA_013400475.1 Tricholaema leucomelas
AGATTTCACCTTAGCAGGTGCCAAAAGGGCTTTCACAGGAGCCAAAAGCGCCTGCGTAGTGACAGACTTTGACGAGTCCACTGGTGGGTATGAATTACTGGGGGTCTGGTCGGAGGCCTGTGAATTCGTATCTTCCTTAGAGCTAGAGTCCTTGCCTGCTGCCTGGGGATTTGAACTGGCTGATTTAATGTTATCGGTTGAGGGAACATGTTGACCCATGTTCCTGGGCATCCTGCCATGTTATCGTTCCCAGTTAGAACACTGGCAGTATTCCCAGAATCTTGGGATGGTGGTGTCCCTTGCTGTGCCCCTGTGTTATCATTGTTTTGGGTTGGAGCGCCTTGTTTATCTTTCTGGGAGACAGAAGATTCTCTTCTAGTTCTTACAGGCACCACACTCGAGTTTTTCTCACATAATGCCAGAATTAATAGGAAAATCAAAATTACAAGACATAAAATCGCACATGACAGAAANCAAGTACAAATGAAGAAAACAGAAAACAGGCCACACAAGAGCCCCCACTAAGTAAATGAACTTCGTCATCAGCTTCATTCTTATTCCCAGAGCTAATTAACAAACACTTAAAATGAATTTGCCCCACGTTGGTGTGCCAAAATAAAAGATGTCGTGGTTTGGGTGTCCCCTGCCCCCCCACACTTTAGAAATCACCCAGACTAGACTCAGCCAGCTCTGGAAATTTGAGTTACGCTTATATTTACAGCTAGCACTATACACAAGCAGATATTTACAGTATATACAGTTATAGACAGAAATATACAAGGTAAAAAGGTAATACAGACACAACTCCCCTCCCAGAAACCTGAGTCCCCAGGAGGGGCTCTCAACCACCCCCTCACCTTCCCTCTACCCCTTTCAACCTTACCCCAGTCCCAAGGAAGAATGGAGGTTCGGCCAGGAGGATTAAGAAGTAAGGTGAATCAGCCAAAAAGCAAATGGAGGGTGAGGTTATAGAGCAAGATGTCACTCAGCCAGCAGCCTCAGAGCTCCCCAGCAGGCGAAGAGCCCAGAGCAAAGCCCAAAGCGAAGTGAGCAAGGTGAAGCGACCTTATCTTTTGTTTTGCTTTTCTTCTTTACATATCCCAGCAAGACTGTGAGTGAAGTAGACATCACCACTGTTTTCATTGCACAGCCTATGATCTAGTTCTTCTTACCAAAACATTCTAGCTAGGCTTCAATCTAGCACACAAATTTAAAGGCATGAATAAAAATGGTATAACAGAGACAAAAAAAAAAATAGTTGCAAATACATGTTTGTTTGAAGCTATAATGATTACCTCTGCCTACTCATAAATCTTCTGAACATGAAGAGGAGGGTACTGAATAGTTATTTCCTATGTTCTGGTACCTAGTATTATTTGAGAATCTAACTAAGTACTCTAGGGTATCGCCATGTTTTACACACAGTCTAAAGATGTAACTATCAATAATTTAAGAAAAACACAGAAAAACTTTGTCCATTCTTTCTAATAAAGAAAGACCAACTATACCTGTGCTCGCTTCTCCATGTCCTGACAAGTACCTAATTGTTCTTCCATTGCAGCTCTGATTTGCCTTGCCTCATATTCCAGCTGCCTTCTGGTCATATCTGTTTGCAAGGAGAACTGAAATTGAAGTACAGAGAAGCACTTTTAGTAAACAGCATGTATGTAAAATATGTCTTTCTCTGAGCAAAAGCAGAACAATTGCTTTTCCACAGCAAACCTTGTGAACAAACAAAACATAGTAACAGATCCTTAAAATAGCACTGCATTACTAAAAACATAATTGCGTAACATTGTTCAACTACAGACTATCTACAGTATTTGTTCAATAACTAAACACAATAGACAAACACCAAGACAGTATTATTCATGACAACACTGGAATGCCTGGCTACTAATGTATGTCACCATGCCAACAACATGGATATGCATGCCATTTGAATCATTACCCTCTAAAATTCTAAGACATATTGAACTACTGCATGCAGGATGGTATACTATTGCTATCTACCCTATTTTTAATTACCCTACCAAAAAACCCTATTCAATTTAGGAAGAATAATGTGGCTTAAGGGAAGACCTTCCAACTGATATAGTCTTTCAAGGCAGGTGCAAAGCTCTTAACTGATTTTGGTCTATTACTCAGCTTGCAAATAAATGAGTCTCCAAGAGCAGTTCTCCCAGAAGCTTTTGCCAAGGTCAATCCAGTCAAAAGAGACAATCAGTTACAAATATACAAAATGGTTCTACTAAAAAGAATGGGATCTGCCATTCTGTTGTGGATGGAGTGAGTAGCAATGGATATAAATTACCAAAGAGATTTATTGCAGAAGTTAAGTAAAAAATTCTAATAATAAAAAAAGCGAAGTTAATTCATGACCAATGAAACTGGGGACACAGTATCAAAACCTGTAACACAGTGACACAGATATAGCTGCCAGTGACTTTGAGAATGGGTTGCACTTCCTCAAGATCATTTTCAGACCTTCTCCCCTTGTTTCTGGTGGTCTAATAAGCTAAGCTTCAGTGTTACACGTGCTGAAGTCCATCTGCTTCACCCCAGTCATGGAAGTGTTTTTACTTCCAGGAGACTAATTGAGTCTTGATGAGGAGTAAAGATGGGCAATCAGGTCTTCCAAGCACTGTATGTCTGACTGAACGCAATGCAAATATATCCAAGCTGCTGAGGACTGACCACAGGAAAACCTTTATTAACTGGCATATCAGACATCATCATTATCCAATAATGGTGACTTGAATGAAATAGTTTGGAGATGTAATGAACTGAGTTCCTCTGTGAATTGTCTCTCAGGCTAATAATGCTTTCAAAACTAGAAGGACCCACTAAACAAGAGAATGGACAGAGAAAAGATCTTATGGGGATTGATTTAAAGAAGCAATATATTGACATGCAATTTATTTGTCATAATGACTTTTCAGTGCTTCTATCTCTAATATTTATGATGATGGGGTTGAATTTAAACATGTAAAATTATATATGGAAAAAAAACCCATTATTTATTTAGGCTAAGTTAGCTTTATGTCATGAACAAAAAAGGTTTAAATTAAATGATAGTAGAGAATGTCACCAAACTCTTAAAATTTACACAGCATCAAGTATGTGACCAAGCATACTGAATATACTTACACTTTCAGTAAGGGGGAGACTATCAATCCTTTTAGTCAGGTTCTGAAGCTGGGCATAATACCAGTCCTTTTCTTTCTCTTCTTTCTCAAGCTCCGCAAGCAAAAGAGATCTATTAAAAACAGAAGTGGGACATGTCTCACTATTAAGATTTTATTACCATGTGAAGGTATCAAAATAGGCATTGATACATCCATTAGAAAAGGTTAAACATGAAGCAAGGTTTGAAGAGAACACTAAGTATGCATTTGAGAAGCTGGGCACAGTTTTCTGGCACTGGTTATATAACCCATCCACTCCTCTATTCTGTGAAGTAACTAGCTTTTTGTGTATCAGGCCTACATCTACAAAAGAGCAAAATATCTACATATGTCTACAAAACTACTTTAAATGCTAAACCTAAGAGGTACTTTCTGAAAGCAAAAAACATTAGTTGTGGGCTAACTCATACCTCAGCTCCTTCAGACAGTATACTTTGTATAATGCACCAACCTACATTTAAGAAAAGGCCTGAATGTTACAGAAGCACGTACATCCCTGAATCACATTACTGAGTTAAATCACCCATGACAAAACATCAGGTAAAGCACAAAAAATCAATTTCTACAAGTATTAAAAACATTTTAAGAGTATTTTCCATAAAATGTTACAGACGGAATACATTTGCAGTTGTTTAAAACATTTTAAATGGGTATCATAAACATACTGCATACCTGAGTATTACATGAGAAAGTTAAGATTAACAAGTGCAAACTACTGTGCTGGGTTGAGAAAGTTCCCCCGACTTATTGAAATTTACCAGGCCAGCTCAGACAGGTTGGAGGTACAATGAAGCTCTATTTACAGCAAAACAAAATTTACAAGCATATACGGACAACATATTTACAAGTACTTACTATTATATACAATTTAGAAATAATACAGAAATCCAAATTCACTCCCAAAGAACCTGCCCAGAAGGGACTCAAAGTCACCCTCTCTCTCTCTCTCTCTCTCTCTCTCTTTCCCAGATAGAAAACAAAACAACCAGCAAAGCTTACTTTTTATTTGCTAGTGGAAGATACCAAAGCAGAGCAAAGAAGAAGTGAAGTCTTGCAGAGCAAAGAGGGACAAATTATTTACATTCTGACTTTTTATCCTTCTAGCAAATCATTGAATGATATAGACATTATCACTGTTATTCTTTTATAACCAGTGATCTAATTTCTCTCATTATAATATTCCAATTAGCCTCAAACTACCACAACCCACTCTTTTGTATCATTCAGTGTTTTGCATAAAATTACCTGCCTAATCTAAAACAATATTTACAATGATAAAGATTAAAGTTCATATTTTCAGTTCACTCTTCATTCCGGCTGTCTCGGATGTAGGTGATTTAGAAGTTCAGAAAACAGTAAACAGTTTGTCTCATCACAGCTGAGATGAAAACAGGGATTCCCAGGTAACTCAGGGTTCATGCTTGTATACTGGAGATTCCTCGTGGATACTTCTTTTGGATGCCACCATTGTACCTGAAACAGAAACTCCTAACAGCTTGTATTAGACACTATGAATTTAAACTCTCCCAACTAAAATTAGACTTCTTTGTGGAATACACTGAATTTCACAATTCTCTTGCATTACCCAGTATGTACGACCAGGACTTTCAGCAGAAACCACCACGTGGAGAGGTTTCTCTTCATCCAAAGGAGAAAATACCCAAATAGTTTTTCCTAAGAGATTCTTTTCACGTACAACAGGAACTTGATCACCACCCATTGCCTGTAACAAATCTGACTGTGCAGGTCCTGCTCTGTTTATTGAACCTCTACTATATACCAACCACGTTGCTTGTGCTAAATGTTAGCCCCAGTTTTAAAAAGTTCCACCTCCCATAGCTCTTAGGGTGGTCTTCAGCAAGCCATTGTAATGTTCAATCTTTCCTGAAGCTGATGCACAGCAGAGTATATGGTAAATCCACTCAATACCATACTCTTTGGCTGACTTTTTCACAAGATTGTTCTTGAAATGAGTTCCATTGTCTGATTCAGTTATCTCTGGAGTTCTGTATCTCCACATGATTTGTCTTTCTAGACCAACAATGGTGTTATGTGCAGTACCATGTGGTACTGGATAGGTTTGTAACCATCCAATGCTTGCCTCTACCACAGTAAGCACATACTGTTTCCAGAAAAGCAGCAAGGTACAGTGATGTAATCAATCTCCATGCTTTCCTGTACTTGTATTTTGCCCATTACTCACCATACTAAAAGGGACTGATTCGCTTAGCATGCTTAATAGTAGCAGAACTGTCACAGTCATGTATGACTTGCATGATAGCATCCATAGATACAATAATTGATCTGTCATGTGCCCATCAGTAGGTTGCATCTCTGACTTGATGTCCAAACAAATTATGAGGCCACTGAGCTAAGAACAGTTCACATCAGTGTTTCCAATTAAGGTCAGGATCACAGTTTGTATCAACTTAAGAAATTTTAGCAGCTAGATCTGCCTGATGGTGGTGCTGGTGTTCCTCAGTAGCTGTACTCTTAGGCACGTGTCTCTATGTGTTGCACTTCCACTGGAATCTTCTCAAGACGTGCATCAGTGTCTTGCTACAGATCAGTACACCAAATAGGCTTTCCTTTCCACTGCCAACCATTCTTTTTCTAGTCTTTTAGCCAAACTCACAAAGCACTGGCTGCCATTCATGAATCAGTTTAAAGAATAGGTCAATTTTCATGTTCAGCTACATCAAGAGCTGCCTGGACAGCTTTTACCTCAGCAAACTGGCTGGATTCACCTTCTCCATCTCTTGCTTCAGTAACTCTTTTCACTGCGACTCCAAACTGCTGACTTCCATTTCACTTGTTCCCAACAAGATGACAGGAACCAACTGTGAACAAAGCATAGTTCTTCTCCTCATCAGAAAGACTGACGTAAGGCAAAGCTTCCTCAAGATGAGTTACTTTCTCCCCCAGAGGTTTTGTGCAGTTTGTGCCTTTGACAAACTGGTGATCACTTTCACTAGACCAGGTTGCTCGAGATTTCCCATTCTCTCTTGTTGGGTTATCAAAGCCATCCACTTGACTAAGTTGCATCTGTGGCATGTAGTGATGAATCTTTACCTTTGAACATCCACTTCAAAACTGGTAATCTAGGAGCTAAAAGAAGTTGTGACTCAGTTCCAGTTTCTTCAGAAGCTGCTTATACTCCTTCACAGGTTGCTAATATTTCTTTCTCCGTTTCACTGTAATTTGCCTCTGAACCTCTGTATCTATGACTCCAGACATCAAGTGGACAACCATGTGTTTGGAGCTTTCTGCCATAGGATCCAAGTTGGACCACTGTCACTTGCAGCCACATACAGAATGTTTTTCATGTCCAGACCCTAAATCCTCTAGAGAGATTGAAGGAGAAAATAATGCCTAGGGAATGTCTCTAAGGAAAGTACGTTTTTTCATCTTCCTATCTCGTGCTGGATCTCTGCACACACAAGTATTCTGCACGGCTTCCCATCTTACAACCTTGGATGCCCATACACTGTTTGTGTCCAATTTGTGAAATCATAATTCAGTTCTTATAAGAAGTATTTTTAGCATATAAGTATTTGCAAATATAAGAGGACTGACTTATTTTGCCCCTGTCTGTCACATAACTGTAAGTAGAAACCAGAGGGATTACTTTCAGCTAAGTGAATATATGATTAAGTTCCTCTTGTAAAAGGTAGAGTACTCAATTTGTGTCAATCTGTTTTGGCATGTACGACAGACGCTAGAAATACCAGGAAACCTAAGGAACTTCGTAAGTGTTCCTTAAACAACATAATGTATAACCTGGGGTCAACTTTAATTTGTGTCATTTTTTGCTTCTTCAGTGTCCCTGCTTTATGATGATTTAGGTTTTAACAATGTCCTTAATGTCTCTCAGATCAAAGTCTGAAGAGTTGGTGCAACTACAGCAGGCTGCACTTGCTTGAAAATATGGTTCAAGTCAATGTAGATCTGTCTAATAAGCTGCTCCTCCTATTTATACTACTATTGGATACTAGACTAACCAGAAATAGCTATAATTCTCAGTCTTCTGAAACTTTGAGGTTAGGAGAGCATGTAAGGTGCAAGAGCTATTACTGATCATCAAAAACTTGATGGAAAAATCTCGCACAGTTATTCAATGTTTTTATATTCCAAACTGTTTTTATTAGGACTTTCACAGTGTCAGAGAAAATAAAATCTGACATAAATTATCAATTAAGAATGCAAAGTGGCAGAGGAAGAAAACTTTACGCTATTTTTGAGTTAAAAATTTTATGTCTTGAACTGCTTTTGTGAAGGGTGGGTTATTTTGAAAGACTTCTCCAATGTATTTTTGAAGCTCCTAACAACATGTGCTGAATGAATGCAGAAAACTCGCTTCTTCTTTATAATACCTGTTTAGCGTTATTCCCAGCTAAAAGGGTTCTCCCTTTCTCGAAAACAAACAATATGTTACACTACTTGAACTACTAAAATTACACTTGTAATTAATACTTCCACTTCAGTTGACAGGTGATAAAGAAAAAAACTTAAAAAAGAAACACTGCTCATAAGATGCTGTAGAGACTTAGGTAGAGTTGTAGAGTCAGCCAAAAAGAACTAAGTGCAAGGCAGTAAGAGAAGTCATGAAACAGAAAAAAAAAAATTCAAAATCAACACTTCGGAAAGAAAAAACAACCAATTAAGCAACAAAAAAACAGAAGTGGCATAAATGAGACAGAATAAACATGGCATACAAACATTTTCATTATGAGAATCATCATAAGATGGTCATTCTTAGTGGTATATTACACAATTCACAAAAGTTTATTAAGTTTACTAAATTGCAAAAGGCAAATCAACAAAAGAAAGTAACCTGCAGTGTATTCCAAAAAGTTTTGTTGTATACACAGTGACTTACCAAATACACTTAGAAACAGCCAAAGAAAAAGTAGCAGGTATTTAATGAATAGTGTATTTGAAATTTGCAACCTAAAAATTACACATCTCCTGTTTTTTTTCTTTTCTGTCTTTGAAATTAGAGGTGAGCTAAGCAAATGAGAAACAGGCAATTTCACCGTCATTCCAGTAAGTAAATCAACTTATTAATTCTCTTTCCCTCAGATCACTTTTAGCTAAACTGTTGGGTTTTTTTTAAATAGAAACCAAATTTTACCAATTTTTCCTCTTGGTAAATTCATGCCAACTACTCCCGATAATGTTCTTCTCTTCCATGTGCCTAGAAATGACCTGCAGAATGAGCCGCTCCATCATTCAGACATGAACTGGCAATGCTTCTTCAGGTCATTTTCTACCCTGCACAAATCTTTACCCCATCAGCAGTGAGAGTAACACTGCCTATGCTCATCTGAAATTAAATCTGTTTTTTTCTTATTTGGAACCAAGACCAGCTCACTGCCTAAGCTGCCTCTTATTGTCAAGGGAAACTTCGGAAGAACAATCACCTTAGAATCCAGAATAGTAGGAAATGACTGCAGATCACAAATCAGACATGCAAACCACCTTGAAGAACTCCAGATGCTATAAATTAATACTATTTGTTTCGAGTGATCTGGAGTTCACTTGAACCATCAAATAAAGTCTTATTAAATGGATACCACTACCTTCCACCAGGAAAAGAAATTCCATGATTTTGTCAACACAAAACATCAGATAGGAACAACATCTTGAAAATGTAAGTACTTTTGCATAGTTGATATTCTTCCTGAGAAGCAGAGTCGCTAGGTAAATGCCTGCTAATAGCAAGTAACTGATCAATCTGCCATTGTAGTTATAACCATTTGCAAAAAAAAAAAAAAAAAGAAACATTGCACCATCACACTGTTAACAGCACTTGTCAGCAATGGTGAGGTGATAATGGAGATGTTTGAGATACTCCACCCTCTCTCTCTAAATGTATTTCAGATGCTGACAATCTGCTGATCAAAATAAAATGATTTTCAGCCAGCAAAGTGTAATGAAGAAATTCCTACATGAAGCAGTAGAAACTGTATGATGTGTTTAATATTTTATTTTTCTGCATGTAGATTCTTGGTTTCCTTAACTGTCAAGATAAATGCACCAGTGATCTCAAAACCGTATGTATGATCCATATGTATGATCCGTATGTATGATAGCTGAATAATGTCAGTCAACTTTTACATTAAAACTGAAGTCACTTGATACTGGATGAATAAACAAAGAAAGTTACCTCTCCTTTTCTAGCTCTTCTAAATAACCGGTGCTCTCCCTGCTTCCATTCATAAATCCTCTTCTTGGAAATGATCCCATGGGAACAGGACTGCACTCTCCTGAACGGCTTGACATGGACCCTTCTCGGCTCCCATATGAACGCACGGACACCTTAGGCCTTAACTTCACACCAGGGAAGTTAGTACATTCCAAGTTCAGTTCTAAATAATAAAGAGTAGACATTTTAAAAACTAAAGTTCAGTAGGCCAAATTTAAGATTTAATTTCCATCATAATTCTTTATTTCCTGAATAAATTAATGATTTTTTGATGGACGCATTTGGCATGGATATCCAGAGAGTATCAACTTCGAGAACAATGGTCATCTCAGCAGATGGCCGAACTATAATCCTGACAATCAGAACAGTCATCCCATGTGAGCCTGCCTGTTTCTTTCACAGAGGGGTTAAGAAATGGGCAGAGTTCTGCAATATTGTTTTACAAATTGTTCTGCTGGCCCACTCCCGAATAGCTTCTCAGAGTTCCTTCCTGCAGACACTTCACTATCACATAAAACATGACAACTCTGTTCATTACAAGGCCCTTAAATGCAGTCATCTCCTATGACATTTCTAGCATAAACAACACTGCCAGCAGGTAATGACAACCTAGACTGGGCAGAAGGGGTTTACCAGGAGATCCAAGTGCCCCTGAGAGACCTCAATGCAGCCTGCGTGGTGAAAGAGAGCAGGTTATTGTCATGCCACATGACACCCTGCTTCCCTGCCTATCTGCAAACTTCCATGAGGAATCCAGAGCCTTGCAAAGGACACCCTCTGCCCGAAAAGTGATCAAGACCAGGTCAGAGACCATGCAATCTCCAGCACCCTGCCAGAGTCCTGAGGAAACTCCAAAAGCTTCCAACAGTTGTCACACCACCAACAGCACTCCTCTAAGTGTTTTGCGTACTGCAACCACAGAAATATGGAGATACTATTTTGTGAGTAAATACCCTAGAAAGCCTCTTTGTTATTAAAGCTTTTTGCTTTGGTTCTGTTCGCCTGTAACTGTAAGTAATTGTGCCTTCTGCCTCAGCAGAAAGGAATCACAGAATCGTAAGATCAAGCAGGTTGGAAGAGACCTCCAAGATCATCCAGTCCAACCTAGCACCCAGCTGTATCCAGTCACCTTGACAATGGCACTAAGTGCCTCATTGTTGGGAACTGGCTGAAGGAAAGGGAATACGAGCCCCTAGAAGCTTGTACAATCAAGCCTCGGATGTAAGGTCTGAGTATTGGGACTGCAGTAAGTCACAGAGCTGTGTGTGAAGAAGCTCAAAGGAATGTGGCCTTGAGCTTTCTGATAAGCAGCTCCCTGGGACTGTGTCCAGGATAGGAGGGAATCTCAGCTATAGCAGTAACCGCAAGTGGGGAGGAATATGCAGATTAACAGCACCGCGTTGCATACTGGACATGTCACCTTTTACTCACCTTAACCAGAAGTTATGAAAGATACCACAGGTGGGGGGAATATGCAAATACCAATCTTTAGATGCACCACACTACATGCTGGATATGCTCACCTTTTCTCACTGTGACCAGAATATTAATCCTCTGTAACTTGAACCCTGATGCTCTCCCAATAAAGCTGAATCGCCATGATGCTAGGTCATATTGAGTCGTTGCATGGCTTTTCCTTCCCTGCAGCTCATCCAGTCTTTTTTTGAACACCTCCAGGGACAGCGACTCTAACACCTCCCTGGGCAGCCCTTTCCAATGGCAAATCACTCTCTGTGTGAAGAACTTCCTCCTAACATCCAGCCTATACTTCCCCCAGCACAACTTGAGACTGTGTCCCCTTGTTCAGTTGCTGGTTGCCTGGGAGAAGAGACCAATCCCCACTTGGCTACAACCTCCTTTCAGGTAGCTCCCTCCGGAGGGCAAGCACCATATTGCACCGCAAGAATCTCCAAAAGCGCAGTGTTTGCATTTTGCTAGTTTTACTAAATTCTCTGAAATTGTTTGGTACTGCCCTATGCACTGTACGTATTCTGCAATCTATTTGCACAACCGCGCATAAAGACCCTGTAAATAAGTTAGTAATTTTTGCATTAATTAAAAATATTCATGATTTCATTATTATTTGATATTTCATAATTAATAATCCACTCCAAAATAATCTGGACTTGTTCTGCACACCCCATGCAATGTGATGGCACACATTTGGGCACATATTCTACGGAAGGAGGCATCAATTTGCAGTATGACAGATACAATTCCAGTTAAATGAAATTGAGAGGGCAGGGCATGCAAACAAGTTTGGAAAATTGGTGGAACTAATCCATTATTAAACAAATAGAATAGAAATGCAGGGTTTTTTGAGTATGTGTCTTGAAATGCTTAGGCAAAACTAAGAGACACTGTAACTATGCCTAATCATCAAAGTCGGCCCTGTAAAAATGATGCAGACAAGGTACAAAATTTTATCCAAAAGGACAAAATGAGAAACAAATGAGCCTGCTTAGAACATAATTCTAGGTTTACCTTTAAGTCGTTCCAGTAAGTCAATTTGTCCAGAAGATGCCATTGCCTCATCTTCAATACTTCCTTGTAGCTGTTTCAGCACCTCCTGTAAAGAAATTAAGTTTAAATAGGAAAACCTCACAATAAACTGGCCACAAAGCAAATACATCTTAACCTTCTCTCAAGTGCAAAATTATCCTTACACAGCTAATTGAAACACAGATGTAAACTGTATTTCATGTAAGCAGTGATTAAGTGTCATAACATTAACTGTTATCAAATGTATCTCCTCAAGCACTGTGTTGTAATTTCAAAATCATAGAGTTAAAAATCCTCTAGGGACTAGAGCAGTCCAGGGAGTGGACATATGAAAGTATAAAATCGTCATTCAATCGCCATTCTGCTATCTCTTTATAAGCTGGCAGCAAGGCCAACTCACTCTTCTTTCCTTTCCCTCCTGCCTGCTGTCTCTGGTAGGAGCTACTTATCTAGGTAAACATGTGGGGCCTGGTTGTGGCTGCAGAGGCCTTGGCCTACAGGTAGTAGAGGCACTGGAGGAGAAGGAGCACTATGGATAGTCTGGATGACTGAAAAGTGCTTTGTATTTCTCTTAAGCTCACTCTCCATCTCAATGTGCTGGGGTAGTGAGGGAGAAGTCTGTGGAGAGGAAGCGCTTGTCCCTCTTGTTGGTCTGAACTGTGGTGTAGTGGTGGCCATGGAAGTTTGGAGGGAGGTGGCTTGGAGGAGTGAGCCGCTCCCCTCCCGGGTGGCGAAGGGCACAGAAACAAGCGGCAGGCAGCAATTTGCATGTTTTGAAGTGGGCAAGGAAGATGATATGACTTCCCCATTTCTGAAGCAGCCACAACTTGAGCTGACCCACAGCATGGTGCTGAATGGCACTGCATGGGTAGAGCTGGAGTGGTGGAGCAGAGTGGAGCTGGCAAAACCATCTGTCTCATCTTTTGCCGGTGCGAAGTTGAGGGCTGCAGAAATGCAGGAGGTGACTCCAGCCACGCCAGCAGCCTCCCCTGGTTCCATGGCTCCAGGTGGTGCTTCAAAGATTGTGCCATATGGAAACAGCACCATCCTTGTTGGTGGGCTGACAGCAGTGGTGGTGATGATGCAAGTCATCTCCATCCACTTACTGGGTGCAACCACTCTCTATACCAGGGATGAGTCTTATAATATAAGAATACTGTTTCTAGTTAGATGAGTAGTGATGCAGAAATTATGAGACTGAATAAGGGGTGGAATGTTGTAGGTTAGGAACCATAGGGTTAAAAATCCTCTAAGGACTAGAGGTGTCGAGGAGGTGGACATAGGAAAAGTGTAAAATTTTTATTCAATCCCATAATTCTGCTACCTCTTTATAAGCTGGCAACAATGCCAACTTGCTCTCCTTTCCCTCCTGCCTGCTGTCTCGTGGGAGCTACGTACTCAGGCAAACAGGGGGAGTGGGCCTTGGTTATGGCTGCAGGCCTTCTTTGGGCCCATGGAGAGCAGATGCTCTAGCTAGGGGGTAAGGAGCATTAAGGATTGTCGATTAGTTTCCAGCTAAAAGGGAGGGGGGGTTGCTATGTATCCTGTATATTCTCTGTAATTTTTCTGTATCTTTGTTTTCAAATATAATTCTGTATTTCTTTTCCAATTCATTTGAGAGCGTCTCACTCTGTCTGCTCTTTAAAAAAAAAATGACACATTGTCAAGATGTAAAGTACATGAATCCTCTCTGGCAGGCCAATCTACTGTCTTATTTAGAAGTTCTTCTCAAAGTGAATACCAGTTATCTCTTCATGTTCAGATGGAGAAATGAAAGCAAAGAAATATCAGTTAGGTTTCTCCATTTGTCTATCTAAATTTAGCCTTGTAAAAGTAAAATTTGGATATGTAATTAATAGTTACAAAAGTACACTGAATACCACTTTTTCAACCTCAAAGATACTAGAGCATGAGTAAACCCTAGGACTTTCTTTGAGGCCTTAAGATCAATGTAAACCAGTAAGGAGAATCATATTACTCCTACTACTACAACCAATGCTAAATTACCACATCTCTGAGGAAAAGACTTAGGATCTCTTCACAGCACCATATTATTTGGCTATGATTCCTAACACCATCACCATCACACCTACAACCAAGACATTTAAAACTCCACTGAACAGCTTAAGCTTCAAAGCCAAGAATATCTCCTTGTGCTACTGAAACTATCTATGATAAAATTATACACCTGAAGGAACAGATTCTAATGCACAAAGAGACTCACAGTATAAAATGACTGCTACAGTAAAAAAGGCCTGTAAGCCCCTAGGTCCATAATGCTTAGTGGCCTAAATTCAAGCAGAAAATAACATTTAATTTAGCGAACGCCTTTTCTGTGTCATAATGGTGGGTATTATCAACAGAAAAAATAAATCAAAAGACTGGCCACAAGGCAAAAACGCTTACTGGAACTGAAAATATACTGGCATAGAAAATATTTTTAGAAGGAGCAACAGTCAGGAAACTAAAACAGTTCTGAATAGTGAAAGGTTCTTCTTACCTTTCATACCTTGGCTTTACACACAGAATTTTACTTCTGTTCAGACCTGACAATTAATGAGTTTTAGACAATTTAAAAGCTCTCAACATCAGTGTTTTGCTCTTTCAAGAGCCTAGTATACTTCTCTGTCAGTAATAATGGGTTTTTTTGCAACTTTTTAGAGGAAACAGCATTGAAATGCATTTTGCTTTTTTCAAGGGAAATAAAACATCTACAAGATGTGAGAATACACTATTAAGCTCTTCATACAAAGTGTTGTCAAGCACCTGACTCAGAGCAAATGGTGGCAGGAAAGATTCTGGTACTCTAGGAATTCTGCAGTATAGACACACTAGTTACTGTTTACACAATTTTGTGGAAATAACTGCAGGTGGAACTGAGGCCGAACTTCATGGTTCATGCATTTCCTGATTGACAGAGTCAAGGTGTGTGTTGATATTTGCATTTTAGTTTGGATCAGTCCAACAACAGACTCCCATCTGCCTCACCAACTGTACTTTGGTTCAGATTGCAGGATGATTTCAGATCACAGTGTAAATTCCTTTCCATGAAACCAAGCCAGCAGTTGTACTCAAGACTGCTAATGGCCACTGACCCCACAGAATTAGGCTAGAGCTAGTACAAAACCAAAATTCCATATAGTATGAACAGAGTTGCCAAGATTCTCTACAGATCTGCTCCTACTATGTTACTTGCTAATGCTGGTGTAGCCTTCATGATCATGCCTAGTGTGATAAAATCATTAGCATTGGAAAGATATTTTCATTGTGTTTGTGCTTCTAAGTATGTTCAAGGGCATCCTCATCATCCATCTTTATATACATATGTCTTATCACTGCACTTAAAAAAACCAAGTTACATAAAGAACTGCATTATCTGACATAAGAGAAGACAGTGATTGCAGACAGCAGTTTTATCTTACAAGCCAAAAAGAGCAATGCTGTTATGTGGAGTGGTCTTGGGAATCTTGCAGGCTTCTGGAAGACCCATCAACTCAGTCAAATTTAGAAATAACTGAAGAATCCCTGTTCTCCAAAACAGCGCCTTGGCACAGTGAAAAAGCCCAGCCCAAACATCCAACCCTTCCTCCTCCTGTTACCTTCTTAGAAACCTCTTTATCATGCCACTGT
Organism: Tricholaema leucomelas; assembly: GCA_013400475.1. Lineage (NCBI taxonomy): Eukaryota > Metazoa > Chordata > Aves > Piciformes > Lybiidae > Tricholaema lacrymosa > Tricholaema leucomelas. Next base: position 15,529 of record WAAF01011940.1, read on the forward strand.
GCTGCAGTTCTGATATTTTCAGGGTACTTTACTACATAATGAGTCTTCCTGGTTCAAACTAATATGAACAGCTATGTGGAACTACTGTTGTTTTTTCATGTGCCACCAATCTGTATGACTAGGGTTTCAAGGCAGCTAATGGAATGCTCTTTCTGAATACTGGCAACATGTAAACATTAGCACATTGTATCAGTCTTCTCCATTTTCTCTATTACAACTCATTGAGGTTTTAACTTCTAGATTTTAAATTACCCCCTTTTTTCAAGGGCACATGTGTTTTCTTTTCCAAGTTACCATGCAAAGTATTCTTCTCCACATTTAATTCTTTTTTTTTCTATAGTTCCATTGCTAAGGTGAAAATGCCATTATGAGATAACATAAATTTGAAATTCAATCACAGGATACTTAGAAATCAGGGCTGGTGAAGCAGACAAAAGTTGAAGAGCCAGATAGAGCCTCTAGACCAGGAGGAAAATGAGGCAGTGTGGTAAAAATGGCAAACTACGGAATTTACAATTTTACTTTAATGAAGGAATAAAGGTTTTTTTTGCAGTAAGCCACTTAGAGGAAAACATGGCAAATTATCTACTACTGTGAAAATGCAAGTATTTATTCACTTCCTGTAACTCCAGAATTTGACACTAATGTTGTTGATGTGCAGTCCTCCCACTTCTTCCCCAAGATTAATACAGTGCTCTGAAATAGTACTTTTGCACAGTAATTTAGTATTTAATACAAACAAACTTGAACAAACAAACTTTAACTAAAGTTAAATTAATACACTGTATTTATAATACAGTATAATAATAACACTATGCAAGTTTGAATTAGTAATGTTTTATAGCATCATTCTAAGCAAACTCTTTACTAACTTTGTGTATCTATAAGAAGGCTGAAGATGTTTTTTTTTCTGCTCTTTTAAAGAAAGTGAGTCAAATTATTTTAATGGTCACTTAACCTAATTTATCTTGTCCTATTCCAGAAATACAAAAGGATAGTTTTAGAAATATGACTCATCCTATGACTCATCATTATTTTAAAAGGTTCCTGTCTTCACAGTCTCTGGACTGTGAAGTACAGAAACAATGTAAATTTTTTGTTGTTTGGACACTGTGAATGCAGTCCTAACCTTATAACTACTTTATGGATAATTAAACAAAAAAGGATCAGATCCATCAACAAGTAGCTGGAGAAATACTGAGAAAAGCACCTTTAAAAAACAGTATATACACCAGCTAAGGGGTAAGGTTTGTAAATAAAACTGCTTAAGGTCTGTGACTTTACTCAAGCTGCTAAAAAATAAAAGAATCAGAGATGAACAATGCTGACAATGCCAGATTTAAAATCATGGTGAGTTAACATTTTAAAGTGTATTAAATTCTTGAAAATTGCACATATAAATATTAACATTCATATTAGAAATATTTCAAAATAGGGTATCTGAAAAATTATATTCTAGTTTAGGTATATACTTTTCCTTTGTCAGGCAAAGGAGAGCTAGTGACAATTACATATTAGATATGTAAACATGTAATCATTACTTGCTTCTCTCTCCATATCACCTCCCCAAACAAAATAACCATTGTTAATAGCTCTAATGAAAGTTTTCTGTATCCACTGAATGCCAAAATGTATGAAAATCATAATGAAAATCATAATGAAAATTTAATATATTAAATTGCTGGCAGCAGTGCACCATATATACTGTAAGCCTATAAGATATTTGGAAATATACTGCCTTTTTTAAAGGAACACATAAGTCTACATTTAAAAATATGTGTAACAAAAGCTATTCTATCAATTTTTAGTACAACACTTTTTGCACTTTTTCCTTTTCAGCTAATAACTCCACTTATGCCTGCATAAATGTATGCATACACACAGTGTGAAATGTGTCTATACACACTGTGTGATTTTTTTTTTTTCAAGTATTTTAAACAAAATCCAAACTGATCTACCCTTCATTTTACAGAATCACAGGATCACAGAATGGTAGGAGTTGGAAGAGACATGTGGAGATAATCTAGTCCAACCTCGATGCTAAAGCAGGCTCACCCAGGGCAGGCTGCACAGAATTGCATCCAGGAAGGTTCTGAGTATCTTGCAAGGAGACTCTACAGTGTCTCTGAGCAGCCTCTTGCAATGCTGTCACTCTCAGATTAAAGGAGTTTTCTCTCAAATTCATGGAACTTCATGTGTTCCAGATTGTGCCCACTGTTCTTTGTCCTAGGCACCTCTGAAAGTCTGGTCCCAATCTCTTTACACCCACCCTGTAGAATTTTTAAGCGTTGCTAAGGTCCCATCTCAGTCTTCTCATCAGACTAAGCAGTTCCAGGCCTGTCTGTCTTTGTAAGTGAGAAGCTCAAGGTGTCTAACCACCTTGGTAGCCCTATGCTGGACTCTCTCCAGTACTTCCTTTTCTCTCTTGAACTAGGGAGCCCAGAACTGGACACAATACTCCAGATGTGGTCTCACCAGATCAGAGAGTAAGGAGAACCTCCCTTGATATGCTAGCTATACTCTTCTTAATGCATCCCAGAAGACTGTTGGCCATTTTAGCCACAAGGGCACATTGCTGGCTCACAGTTAACTTGCTATCCACAAGCACTTGCAGAATCTTCTCTGTGGAGCTGCAGATCAACCCATTCCTCTTTGCCCAACTCTCCATCTTGTACAGATCTCACCAAATGGAAGCACAGCTTTCTACTGTATCAACCACACCTCTCAGTTTTGTATCATCAGCAATCTTTCTCAGAGGACATTCTTTCTTCCTCCAGGTCATCTGTGAAAGCACTGAACAAGACAGGACCTAGTAACAACTCCTACTAGCTACAGGCCTCCAAGTAGAATCTGTGCCACTGATCACAACCCTCTGTGCTCTGTCATTCACCCATTTCTCAATCCAACCTCACTGCCCATTCATCTAACCTGCATTTCCTAAGTTTACCTATAATGGTGTCATGGGAGATAGCATCAAAAGCCTCACTGAAGTTGAGATAGAAAACATCCAGAGCCCTCCTGCATCTACCCATTCAGTCACGCAATCACAGAATGAGAATGATCAAGCAGGATTTCCCTTTGGTAAATCCGTGTTGACCACTTCCAATAACCTTCTTTTCCTCCACATGCTTAAGAGACAACATCCAGAATGAGCTGTTGCATCAGCTTCTCAGGGATGGAGGGTGACTGGCCTGTAGTTTCACAAAGCTTCACACTCTCAAGCTCTCATCCTCTTGGGGGTCCTTCAACCATATTTATATGGTTTGTATTAAAATATTAATCAATAGCATTTTAAAATTATTAATCTGACAGCATTTGTATTCATGCTTCTAACCCTCTATGCTGAAAACCTAATAAAAGCTGCATAGTAATCAATGAACCCTCCTAAATCAACTTACATTTTTCAGGAGTCTCTGATAAAGTATATTACTAAACTCATTTTATAAATGCAAGCACACTCATTGGTGTCAATATACCTTACCTCCTACTCAAATGACTCCTTCAAAGAACTGTTGTGAGCTACACTTCCCCACGAGGGAGGAATTTCTGCTTCCAGAACCTTATATTATAGACTATATGTAACACATAATTGTTAAGCTGTATATATCAGGGGTCGCTGTGAATATGTCAGGCTTCAACATTTCAAGCACCTAACTTACCATGTGTGATGGTTTGGGTGTTACCCACCCCCTCACATTTATGAAAATCACCCAGACAAGACTCAGACAATCTGGAAATTAAAGAATGAAACTACATTTACAGCTTAGCACAATATACAAGCAGATATTTACAATATATACATCAATATACAGAAATTCAAAAGTTACGAAAAGTAATACAGAAACACACGACCCCTCCCAGAGACCAGAGTCCCCACAAGGGTCTCTCAACCACCCCTCTACCTTATCCCAGACTTTGCCTTACGTTCAAGGTGAGTTTGAAGAATCGGTCACGGGGGTTAGGAAGCAGACAGAATAGTTACACAGCAAGTGAGAAACAGAAGTGCATGCAGCTCAGAGCCCAAGAGCATCTTCCTTATCTATATTTATGTTCTTATTTTTATACATCTCAACAAGCCTATGACTGAAGTAGACATCACCATTGTTTCCTTTTCACAGTCTATAATCTAATTCTTCTCACCAGAATATCCCAGCTATGCTCAAACAGCACAATCCACCTTCGTCTATTTCACTCAGAGTATTGCTGAGAGCTATCTGTCTAATCTAAAACAATATTTACACTAATGAATATCACAAGTTCAGTTCACACTTCATTCTGGTTATCTCAGATGTAGGTGATTCAAAAGCTCCGAAAACAGCAAACAGTTTGTCTCCTAATAGATGAGATGACAACAGGGACTCCCAGGTGACAGTGGGTTCATGCTCACATACTGTAGATTCTCTCATAGCTTTTGTCTTACTGGATGCCAATAGTACCTAGAACAGAAAACCCGTAACAGCTTATATGACACACATCTGAATTTAAACTCTTTCAGATAAGGTTAGATTTCTCTGTGGAATACACTGGATTTCACCATTCTCCTGCATTACCCAGTATGTGTGATCAGGACCTTCAGTTGAAACCACCCCTCGGACAGGTTTCCCTTCGTCCAAAGGAAGAAATATCTAAGAGTTTTTCCTAGCAGATTCTCTTCACATACAAGAACTTTATCACCATCTACTGTTTGGACTAAATCTGATTGTGCAGGTCCTGCTCTGTTTACTGAACCTACACTATTTATCAACCAGGTAGTTTGTGCTAAATGCTCATTCCAGTTTTCAGAGTTGCGCCTCCTATGGCTTTTACAGTGGTTTTCAGCAAACTGTTGCAGCATTCAATCTTTCCTGAAGCTGGTGCATAGTAGGTTATGTGGTAGATCCACTCAATACCGTGCTTTTTGGCCCAGTTTTTCACAAGATTGTTCTTGAAATGAGTGCCATTGTCTCACTCGATTCCCTCTGGAGTTCCATGCCTCCACTATTTGTCTTTCCAAGCCAAGACTGGTGTTACGTGCAGAAGCACGTGGAACTAGGTAAGTTTCCAGACATTCAGTGCTTGCCTCTATCATTGTTAGCACGTACTGCTTGCCAGAACGACAATGAGATAAAGTGATGTAGTCAACCTGCCACGCTAAACCATACTTGTACTTTGACCATCTCTCACCATACCATAAGGGCTTAATTCATTTAGCCTGCTTAATAGCAGCACAAATGTCACAGTCATGGATGACTTGGGTGATGGTGTCCATGGATAAGTCAACTGACCTATCGCGTGCCCATCGGTATGTTGCATCTCTGCCTTGATGTCCAGACAAATCATGGGCCCACTGAGCAAACAGTTCACCTCAGTGTTTATAATCAAGGTTAAGATCAGAGTTTGTATCAACTTGAGAAATTTAAGCAGCTTGATCTGCCTGATTGTGTTGGTGCTCCTCAGTAGCTCTGCTCTTAGGCATGTGTGTGTCTACGTGCCGCATCTTCACTGGAATTCTCTCCAGTCGTGCATCAATGTCCTGCCATAGATGCGTCAATGTCCTGCGACAAATCGTATGAGGAGAGGCTGAAATCCCTGTGAGGAGAGTCTGAGGGAGCTGGGGTTGTTTAGCCTGGAGAAGAGGAGGCTCAAGGGTGACTTCATTGCTGTCCACAACTACCTGAAGGGAGGCCGTGGCCAGGTGGGGGTTGGTCTCTTCTCCCAGAAAAGCAGCAACAGAACAAGGGGACACAGTCTCAAGTTGGATGTTAGGAGGACATTTTTCACAGAGTGAGTGATTTGCCATTGGAATAGGCTGCACAGAGAGGTGGTAGAGTCGCCATCCCTGGAGGTGTTCAAGAAAAGACTGGATGAGGCACTTAGTGCCATGGTCTAGTTGACTGGATAGGGCTGGGTGCTAGGTTGGACTGGATGGTCTTGGAGGTCTCTTCCAACCTGGATGATTCTACAATTCTATGATTCAACGGTTGTTGGTTTTAGTTTTGCTGAGGTTTTTTGTTGATTTGGGTTTTTTTGGTAAAAACAAAGTTGTGGATTCTATGACTGTATGATGAAATAGAGCAGCACACCAAATACACTTTTCTTTGCCAACCATTATTTTTCCAGTCTTTTAGCCAACCCCATAGAGCATTGGCTACCATCCATCAGTCGGTGTAGAAATAAAAGATAGGCCAATTTTCACATTCAGCCACATCAAGAGCAAGTTGGACTGCTTTTACCTCAGCAAATTGACTGGATTTTCCTTCTCCATCTCTTGCTTCAGTAACTCTCCTGGTAGGACTCAAGACTGCTGACTTCCATCTTCGCTTGTTCCCAACACAAAAGGAACCATCTGTGAACAAAGCATAGTTCTTTTCCTGATCAGAGAGATCACCATAGGGAGGAGCTTCTTCAGCACAGAGTATTTTCTTCTCTTAACGTTTTGTACAGTCTGTGCCTTCTGGCCTGTTGGTGATGACTTCCACCAGACCAGAGCAACAGAGAACACCTATTTGTGTTCAATGGGTTATCAAAGCCATCCACTTGGACTAGGTTGCACTGGTGGCATGACACGTTGATGAACCTTTGCCTTTGAACATCCAGTTTAGAACTCACAATCTAGGAGCTAAAAGCATTTTCAGTTATTTCAGAAGCTGCTTTCACTCCTTCATAGGCTGCTAATATTTCTTTCTCTCTTGGGGTGTAATTTGCCTCTGAACTTCTGTAGCTATGACCCCAGAAACCATGTGGATGACCACGTGTCTCATTTGGAGCTCTCTGCCAAAGACTCCAAGTTGGACCATTGCCACTCACAGGCATGTACAGAATGTTTTTAATCTCTGGACCAGATTGCACATGTCCCAAGCCCACTGCTTGGACTGCTTGTTGTTCAGGTCCCCACTCAAAATTGTTTCTCTTACAAGACAAATCATGCAGAGGTTTTTCAATTCGACTGAATCCAGGAATGTGTAGTCTCCAAAATCTCACTCCACCCAAAAAAGATTGAGTGTCCTTTTTATTTGTGAGAACTGCCATGGTGAAGACTTTGTTTATCATATCCCGTGCAATGTGACAGCGACCATCCTGCCACTGCACTCCCAGAAACTGAATTTCTCTGGCAGATCCTTTGACCTTGTCTCTCTTAATGGCAAAACCTGCTTGCAACAGAATGTCAATGATTTTGTTACCTTTCTCAAAGAAAGCTGTTTGGCCCCACACAATGATGTCATCGATGATTATATCTGTTCTGGACCTTTACCTTTCTCGATAGCATTATGTATCACTGAGTGACAGATCATTGAACTGTGTTTCCACCCCTGAGGCAAACGGTTGAACAGGTACTAGATTCGTCACCAGCTGAAAGCAAACTGATGCCTGCACTCCTTTCCTATGAGAATAGAGAAAAAAGCATTAGTAATGTCTATGGTATCATATCATTTGGCCTTCTTCGATTTCAGCTCGTACTGGAGTTCCAGTGTGCCTGGCACAGCTGCACTCATGAGGAGTCACCTCGTTGAGGGCATGAAGTCTACTGGAGAGGCTTGCGCACAGGCCAGATGGGGCTGTTGAAAGGTGAATGAGCTTCCTCAATGACAGCCTGACTCTCCAGTTGATAAATCAGCTGATGAATGAGCAACAAAGAGTCATGGCTAGTTCGGTACTGCCTGTGGTGAACAGTTTGAGTAGCAATTGGCACCTCCAGATCCTCTATGCCACGATGTCTCACAACTGCGGATTCATCTGAAAGTTCAGGTCTAATGGACAGTTTCAATTTACAATCCTCAGTTTCTACAGATGCTATTCCAAAAGCCCATTTGTGACCCTTAGGATCTTTAAAACAACCTTGTCTCAAAAAGTCAATTCCCAGAAGGCAAGGCGCATCAGGACCAGTCACAATAGTATGTTTCTTCCACTCTTTACCCATTAAACTTAGTTAACTCTTGAGATCCACCAGTGATTGCAGAAATAGTGATAGACTCTGTCCCTTTGCAAGTGGATGGCAGTAGAGTACATTGAGCACCTGTGTCAACTAAAGCCCTGTATTTCCAAACTTTTTTTTTCATCCCCTTTATCTCGGTTGTGCTAGTTTGAGCCTAGCTATCATGTTTTGGTGAGAAGAACTAGATGATAGGCTGAGAAATTAAAACAATGGTGAGGTCTACTTCACTCACAGTCTTGCTGAGATGTGTAAAGAAAAGCAAAAGAAAAGATAAAGACACTTTGCTCTACACTTCGCTTTGGGCTGTGCTCTCAGCTCTTTGCCTGCTGGGGAGAGCTGAGCCTGCTGGCTGAACTTCATCTTACTTTCTAACCTCACCCTCCATTTGCTTTGGCTGATTTCACCTTTGCCTTTTAAGTGGCCCGGCTAGCTCAGTTGGTAGAGCATGAGACTCTTAATCTCTGGGTGGTGGGTTCGAGCCCCACGTTGGGTGCCAAAATAAAAGATGTGATGCTTTGGGTGTCCCCTGTCCCCCCACACTTTAGAAATCACACAGACTAGACTCAGTCATCTCTGAAAATTTGAATGAAGCTGATGAGTAAGTTACTTTACTT
>WAAF01011943.1:1515-24066 GCA_013400475.1 Tricholaema leucomelas
CAGCCTTCCTGTAGGCTCCCTTCAGATACTGCAAAGCCACTCTAAGGTCTCCTCGAAGCCTTCTCTTCTCCAGGCTGCGGAGCCCCAACTCTCTCAGCCTGTCCTTATAGCAGGGCTGCTGCAGCCCTCTGAGCATCTTCGTGGCTCTCCTCTGGACTGGCTCCAGCAGTTCCATGTCCTTCTCGTGTTGGGGGCTCCAGAACTGCACACAGAACTCCTCATGGAGTGGCTCCTCATGCCAAAACACACACACACATTCACTCCCACAGGAGAGCAGGTGGGGGATGTATGTAGAAAAACTGTGCCAATGGTAACACAGCAAAATGGTACCTCCAGAGCAGGTAAATATTGCACGGTGTGGGTCTCCCAGACACTCAGCATGAAATTGCTCATTGCAGTCTACAACTACATAAAGGGAGGCTGTAGCCAGGTGAGGTTGGTCTCTTCTGCCAGGCAACCAGCAGCAGAAGAAGGGGACACAGTCTCAAGTTGTGCTGAGGGAGGTCTGCATCAAGCAAAGCCTGGATGAGGCATTTAGTGCCATGGTCTGGTTGACTGGCTGGGGCTGGGTGCTAGGTTGGACTGGATGAGCTTGGAGGTCTCTTCCAACCTGGCTGATTCTATGATTAGTGCCATGGTCTAGTTAATTGGATGGGTGATAGGATGAGTGATAGGTTATGACTGGATGGGTTGACTGGACAGGGCCAGGTGATGGGTTTGACTTGATGAGCTTGGAGGTCTCTCCCAACCTGCTTGATTCTATGATCAGTGCCAAGGTCTGGTTGATTGGACAGGGCCGGGTGCTAGGTTGGACTGCATGAGCTTGGAGGTCTCTTCCAATCTGATTGATTCTATGATTTTGTGATTCTCTGAAATGGTAAAAGCAAGGGGAAGAAATTCAAACCCCCAGATTTGCCAAAGGAGTTTGAAAAGAGGTTCCAGCTCTGCTTTGTCCTGCCTTTCCCACAAACTGCCTGCTTGCTCTCTTTTGAAAGCCTTTCAGGAACACTTTCTGAAGCAACCAGGCTCACAATCAACAGTAAATCCAAGAAATGCTTAATAATGCAGGGACTTCTCTCTTGCACAGTTCAAAGGGAGGCCAAGACAGATATTTGGCAGCTCCAGCTTCCTGAAAAGCAGAGTTCATCCTGAAATCAGTTACATCATCAGGGCCCTCGCAGAGTTTCTAACTGAAGCCAGCAGCATAGGTGGCCCAGCAAAACTCAATACTGTGCAGTTTACAGGAACATAAACTTTGCTGGTACCAGATGGACTCTGTGTTAATCAAAACAAACCTAAGAAGCAGGCAGCTTTTTTCATTTGCCTGTACCACTGGAGGCATCTCCAGTTCCCAGAGCAGAGCAGGGCAGCTGCTCAGCTGCTGTTCCTTGCCACGACTGCGCCAGCTACTGCAGAGCAGGATCAGCCACACACTGATCCCACGCTGCAGCTGACTCAGTTGTGGTGTAGAACATGGACTTGCTCTTCTGTTCTCTCTGAAAGTTTTCTCAAGGAAAGCAAACAAACAGTCAAGGTGTATGATGGATGCTCACCATCAGGGACATCTAAAAGGCCAAGGTAAATATGCTGCAGAACAAGCCTTGGTATTTCAAGAGCTTGTTTTACACAATCACAGAGCCATGCAGGTTGGCAAAGCCCCTCAGGAGCACCAAGGCCAACCTAGAACCCTACCCTACAAGATTCACCTTAAACCACAGCCCTAAGCACCACATCCAAACCACCCTTAAACACAGCCAGGCTGGGTGACTCCACCACCTCCCTGGGCAGCTCATTCCAGTCCCTGACCACTCTCTCCATGAAAAACTTTTTCCTTATGTCCAGTCTAAACCTCCCCAGCCTCAGCTTGAGGCCATTCCCCCTTGTTCTGTCTCCCACTACCTGTGAGCAGAGCCCAGCAGCAGCCTGGGGACATCTCCACAATGTCCCTTCAGGTAGTTGTACACAGCAATGAGGTCTCCCCTCAGCCTCTTCTGTTTCACACTAACCTTCCCCAGCTCCCTCAGTCACTCCTCATAAGATTTCTTCTCCAGGCCCTTCCCCAGCTTCCCTCTGGACCCTTGCCCTCCTCTGGACCTGCTCCAGCACCTCCACATCTCTCTTGTATTGCGGTGTCCAAAACTGAACACAGCACTCGAGCTGTGGCCTCACCAGAGCAGAGTCCAAGGGCACAATCACCTCCCTGCTCCTGCTGGCCACAGCATTTCTAATCCCAGCCAGGATGCCAGTGGCTTTCTTGGCCACCTGGGCACACTGCTGGCTCATATCCAGCTCCTGTCCATTACAACCCCCAGATCCCTTTCTGCCAGCAGCTCTCCAGCCACACTGCCCCAAGCCTGTAGCACTGCTTGGGGCTGTTGTCACCCAATTGCAGGACCTGGCACTTGGCCTTGTTGAAACTCATCCCACTGATGTTAGCTCATTGATCTGAGTCCATCCAAGTCCCTCTGAAGAGCCTCTCTACCCTCATTCAAATCAACACTACCACCTAACCTGGTGTCATCGGCTAACTCACTGCTGACACTCTCCATGCCAGAATCAAGGTCATCAATAAAGATGTCAAAAAGAAGTGGTCCCAACATAGATCTCAGAGGAACACCCCCAGTGCTTGGCTGCCAACTGGATTTAACTCCATTGACCACCACTCTCTGGGCCCTCCTGTCCAGCAGTGCTTTATCCAGCAGTGTGCTCAGCCAAGCCACGAGCAGCCAATTTGTCCACAAGAATTTTGATCAGGTCCTTCCACCATGAGATCATTGCTCCCATTTATGTCCTTCTCAGGAAGCAGATCCAACTCCCAGCAACCACCAGGGGTAGGAACTGGCACTTTCAAAACCCTGAGAGAATCACAGAATGGTTTAGGTTGGAAGCAACCTCAAGGATCATTCAGTTCCAATCCTCTGCCATAGGCAGGGACACTTCCCACTAGAACAGGTAGCTCAAGGCCTCATCCAACTTGGCCTTGAACACCTCCAAGGAGGTTGTGGAGCACAGAAGCACCCAATGTGATCTTCCATATAGGAAGCAGAGAAAGGAAGAGAATGATGGAGACCCATGGAAATATTTACATCTCTGCTTCTGTCAGAGTTCCAGTGGCAGCAGCCAAGAAATCTGGCGCCTCTGGAGCTCCCTTCAGTTCCATCCCCAGCAAGCACTCAAGAGCTGGGCTGCAGCACCAAAGGCAGAGAAAGAGCCTGCCCTTCCCAGGGCACCTCCACTTAACAAAGCAGCTGTGCTTTCCACAAACCCATCCAGCAGGAGCAGATGGGCTTGAAAACACAGAGGACAGCCAGGACTCCTACAGGCTGGCTGCTGCCTTTGTGTGTTGGCACAGACCAGAGCTGGCTGCTCTCAAATACAGCCTGCCCCAAAACACAGCACAACATCCATGGGGCAGGCTCAGTAAAGGGGCCACTTGCAGACCCACTACACACAGGCAGGGAGTGCTGGGGCTCTGCAAGGCCTCCGAAACGTTACACACAGAGCGCTGGGGCTCTGCAAGGCCTCTGAAACGTTACACACAGAGCGCTGGGGCTCTGCAAGGCCTCTGAAACGTTACACACAGAGCGCTGGGGCTCTGCAAGGCCTCCCAAACGTTACACACAGAGCGCTGGGGCTCTGCAAGGCCTCTGAAACGTTACACACAGAGCGCTGGGGCTCTGCAAGGCCTCTGAAACGTTACAGTGTGTTGGGGCTCTGCAAGGCCTCTGAAACGTTACAGAGTGTTGGGGCTCTGCAAGGCGTCTGAAACATACTCACTTGACCTCAAAAAGCTAACTGCAGCACCAGCTTTTATATGAAGCAGGGAGGAGGCTCTCCTGCTGCCATCCACAAGGCTCCCTCACTGTGAATGGAAATGACAGAGGTGGGAATCCACTGTCAGAATGAAGATTGTCAAATGTGCTATGATAGAGGTGGAGGCTCTGCTGTGTTGTTTTGAGGGTCTGCATAATGCTTTCCATGTCAGCAAACAGACACTGGTCCAACTTGTTTGCTAAAACACAGAAGGTACCTCAGTGGCCTTGCAATCGTGTAGATGTAGTTAGGAAGTTCAGGCTTTAGCTTTCTGCCACTATTTTTGCCTAAGATCCCAGGATGCAAACCTTTAAAAGCAAGTTTACACCTTGGAGAACTGTACAAGTTTAAGACAGGACAGAAGAAGAGGAATAAATTCATTCTGTCAGTAATATGCAAACCTTTAAAGGCAAGTTTACACCTTGGAGAACTGTACAAGTTTAAGACAGGACAGAAGAAAAGGAATAAATCCATTCTGTCAGTAAAACACACCAGAGAAAGCACACAAGAATCAATGTCTGCTTCTGGCAAGCCTCCTGCCTTCCACACAGGGGAGGAAAGATACACACACCTCCAAGGAGAAATAATGCATACCACTGCCAGCAACAGCAAAGCCCCCTGGATTCAAAAACAGTGTCAAAAAAAGATCAAATAATGAACAGGGGGCAAAAAAGGCTCCAAGGATAACAGGACAGAAGAGATACCACCACATTCAGGCCCCCTGCCTACTTCACAGGGGTCCACGCAGACAACCAGCACCCAGAAAACACAGTGAAGCCTCTGAGCAGCACAGTCCAGTGGTAAATATGCCAAGCAGAGGCAGGTGCCCAAGGACCCAGTCCTGCTCAATTATTAAGAAATAAAGTACCAAACCATGGTTAATCTTTTCCAGGGAAGGCTGAAGACAGACAACTGCCATTATTGCTGTATTTGAGCCACTGATTAATGTAACAGCTGTAAAGCAGCAATCAGAACTGCTATGGCACAAACAATGCCAGAGAAATAAAGACTTGCTGAAAGTGTCCATCATACACACTCCTAGGGTTAAAATGCACTTGAGCAGGACATGAGGAGGAAGCTGCTCAGCAGGAGAGTGGTGAGAGCCTGGAATGGGTTGCCCAGGGAGGTGGTTGAGGCCCCATCCCTGGAGGTGTTTAAGGCCAGGCTGGATGAGGCTGTGAGCAGCCTGCTCTAGGGTAGGGTGTTTGTGCCCATGGCAGGGGGGTTGGAATTGGATGCTCCTTGTGGTCCCTTCCAACCCTGACTGATTCTATGACTCTGCAATTACCTGAAAGGACATTGTGGAGAGGCTGCTGCTCGGCTCTGCTCACAGGGAACTGGAGACAGAAGAAGGGGGAATGGCCTCAAGCTGAGGCTGGGGAGGTTTAGATTGGGCACTAGGAAGAAGATTTTCATGGAGAGAGTGGTCAGGGACTGGTATGAGCTGCCCAGGGAGGTGGTGGAGTCACCCAGCCTGGCTGTGTTTCAGGGTGGTTTGGATGTGGTGCTTGGGGCTATGGTTTAAGGTGAATGTTGCAGAGCAGGGTTCTGGGTTGGCCTTGGTGCCCCTGAGGGGCTTTGCCAGCCTGCATGTTGCTGTGCTACTCTATGATTCTAGATAAAGCATCTGGGTAAACCTGAACTGCAGAACAGAACCAAAGGCAAGGCTTTTAAAACACAGTTCAGAGATGTGTCAGGAGAGGCTGCTGCTGGTCAGCCACTGTAAAAGCTGACTTGTCTCTCTACTACTTAGAAGGGAAAAGGGCTTCTTCCAAAATACATCTCAGTAATGCTTTGCTTAGTCCAGAACACTTCCTTTTATATGCTTCCTGGTTTACTTTGCAAAGTTTTCAGTGGTGAAAGGGATGGGAAGAAAAAACATTCCTGAATTAACGATGTGAAACTCTTGCCCTCAGCCCCTGAAGGAAGACTATTCTGGGAAGAGCAAGAGAGAAAGAAATGTACTGATTCAGCACTCTTGGTTTGACTGCTAGGAAGCAACGCAGAGTGTGGCATCCTCAGCAAAGGCTGTCAAGCTCATTGAAGGTGGAGAGCCAGATGCAGAAGCCATGCCAGAATGACAGGAGGGTCCACTTTGAGACCAGCACACTGCTATGGCCCACAGGGGGAAGGAGACCAGGCCAAGACAACAGCCATACATTTTCACTGGGAGATGAGCCACCAGCTCACATTTAGCTTATTGATCCCCTATGGGCAAGAAAGGAGCAATCACAGGATGTTAGCAGTTGGAAGGGACTTCTGGAGACCTTAGAGTCCAACCCTCCCTGCCAGAGCAGGACCAGAGAATCTAGCACAGGTGGCACAGGGATGCATCCAGGCAGGGCCTGAAAGTCTCCACAACATCTCTGGGCAGCCTGTGTCAGTGCTCTGTGAGCCTTACAGTCAAGAAGTTCTTTCTCATGTTGAGTTGGAACCTCCTGTTTCCATCCACTGCCCCTTGTCCTATCGCAGGTCACAAGCAAGCAGAGCCTGTCCTTGTCCTTTCCTTCCTGACCCCCAGCCCTCAGGTATTTACAGGCACTGTTCAGATCCTCTCCCAGTCTTCTCTTCTCCAGACTAGCCAGCCCCAGGGCTCTCAGCCTTTCCCCACAAAGCAATGCTCCAGTCCCTTCAGCATCCAAACCAGCACCCCAAACTTGGCCATCACTCCCCTCCCATGGTGCCCAGGCTGATGGTGCTTATGGCACCTATGCTATGGTCATCAGCCCTAGCTCAAAGCTTCTCCTCTTTGGCAGTAAGTCTCTAACCTTCCCTGCCCAGGGCAGGGGGGGACTGCAGCATTTTCCAAGGAGCAGAGAAGTGATGGAATTTAGCCAAGTGGCTGCTGCCAGCCAAGGTTTTCTCAAGAGAGCACAAGCTGCCCCAGGTGAACTTTACATGAGCAAAGCTACTGTGTCTGATTCAGTTTTGTTTCTTTGAATTGACAGCTGAGGGCTGTGGTGGAGAAGGCAGAAAAGGGCACCCTTGACAAGGGCTAGGAAGAAAGAGATTTTACAAGATGGATGGAGCAAACCAAGGCAAACTGCTGATGAACTCACTGTGCTTTGGGCAACTTCATCAAAATTCACGTTACAAAATGCACAATAAATCACCTGCATTAGTTTAAAGTCTTGGCCAAACTACAAGTGCTGCATCACCCTGCAGCCTGCTCAGCTCAGGCATAAACCAGAAGTCTAACTCTAACCCTAACCCAGTCCACCACCACCTATTACAGAGCACAATCAACTGCTGCCTTCTTCTGTTTGCCAGGTTTTTAACCTCTAATGAGCCCTTGGCAGACCTAGCACTGGTCAGGCCTGAGCAGTGTTGAGTACAGGAGCAGAATAACCTCCCTTGTCCTGATGGCCACAGTTCCTGATCCAGGCCAGGATGCCAATGAGTCTCCTGTGTCTCCTCAATTCAAGAGATGTTGAGGTACTGGAAGGTGTCCAGAGAAGGGCAACAAAGCTGGTGAGGGGCTTGGAGCACAGCTCTGTGAGGAGAGGCTGAGGGAGCTGGGGGTGTGCAGCCTGCAGAAGAGGAGGCTCAGGGCAGAGCTCATTGCTGTCTGCAAGAATGGTAATTAAGACAAACAACTCTAACTTTAAGAAAGGAGGTTTAAAGATCAACAAATAACAACAACCACAAAACATTCCAGTGAAGTATTTTAGCTTAAGCCTCTCTTTGAGCACTTGTGGCAGGTTATGAGAACTCATCAGGCAAAGCAAAGCGTTGCCAGACCTATCAAGACAGAGAGCAAACATACCTTGTTTTTTCCAAGGCTCACTTTGGCCAATCTCTGACTCTCTCAGCATGGATATTTGGGAATGTGGACTGCATTTACAAGTCCCTGCTGCCCTGTACATTCAGATTCTGGAAATTGTGAAGAACAGCAATGAAGAAAAGGATCTGCATTTCAAAGATCTGAAGAGAAAAATGCATTCCAGTAGTGCCAAGATGAGCAGGGGATTAAGGTTTCCAATGCACTGCTTGGAAAAGAATAGGGGGGTAGATGAATTAGAAATGGGAAAGGGGATTTACTGCTCTTCTGCTGAAGATTAAGTTGAAGATTAAAGTGTCTCGTTAGGGAAGGATCTGGTCATCTACAGGAAGGCTGGGGAGGGACTACTGAAAAG
The DNA here is from genome assembly GCA_013400475.1 of Tricholaema leucomelas. Classification (NCBI taxonomy): domain Eukaryota; kingdom Metazoa; phylum Chordata; class Aves; order Piciformes; family Lybiidae; genus Tricholaema lacrymosa; species Tricholaema leucomelas. Next base: position 9,465 of record WAAF01011943.1, read on the forward strand.
GTCTTGTAATGACAGGATGAGGAGGAATGGGTTTAAACTGGCAGAGGGGAGATTGGAACTGGATGATAAGAAAGGGTTCTTTGCAGTGAGGGTGGTGAGACACTGGCACAGGTTGCCCAGGGAGGTTGTGGGGCACAGAAGCACCCAATGTGATCAAAGAGGCTTCTGTGCTCCACAACCTCCCTGGAGGTGTTCAAGGCCAGGCTGGATGAGGCCTTGAGGGACTTGTTCTAGTGGGAAGTGTCCCTGCCTATGGTGAGGGGTTCAAATAGGATGATCTTTGAGGTCTCTTCCAAACTAAATCATTCTATGATCCTAGGAAGCACGCAGGCAAGACAGGAGAAGCACCAAACAACTCAACAGCTACTTCACAAGTCACACTCATCATAGCACTGCAACCATCCACCTAAAGTCAGATTTCACAAGATCAGCATCCTGGTGGTTGTGAACAAATGATTGCCTGTATCAGCCTGTGAAAACCCAAAACCCAACTTAATCATAGAATCACAGAATCAAGCAGGTTGGAAGAGACCTCCAAGATCATCCAGTCCAACCTAGCACCCAGCCCTAGACAATCAACCAGACCATGGCACTAAGTGCCCCAGACAGGCTTTGCTTGAACATCTCCAGGGATGGTGACTCCACCACCTCCCTGGGCAGCCCATTCCAATGCCAATCACTCTCTCTGACAACAACTTCCTCCTAACATCCAGCCTAGACCTGCCCTGGCACAACTTGAGGCTGTGTCCCCCTGTTCTCTTGCTACTTGCCTGAAAGAAGAGACCAACCCCACCTGGCTACAGCCTCCCTTCAGGCAGTTGCAGACAGTAATGTGGTCACCCCTGAGCCTCCTCTTCTGCAGGCTGCACACCCCCAGCTCCCTCAGCCTTTCCTCACAGGGCTTGATGACTTTCTGAGCTGGTCCAGGTCTCCCCTGTGAACCTGGCAGTCACAGCCTGTATTAAGTGAAGGACAGCAGACTCCCAGGATTAAGTTAAGTGTTCAGGTTTTCACAGGCTGATACAAGCAACCATTTATTCAAAACCATGAGTGTGAAATCTGACACATGGATGGTTGCAATTGTGTGATGAGTGTGACTTGTGAAGTAGCTGTTGAGATGTTTGGGGCTTCTCCTGTCTTCCCTGAATGCTTCTTAAGATCACAGAATGGTTCAGGTTGGAAGGGACCTCAAGGATCACTAACACTGAGCACCAGAGCAGAGCAAGTTCCTGGCTTTTGCCACACTCTCCTCTGCAAACTCAGGCTGTAAATCAGGTTGTTTTCCTTAACTCAGGGAACACTCCTGAGTTAGGTACAAGGCAGAGAGTTGAACCCTCAAAACTGGGGAAAAGAGGTCAAAAAGCAACTGGGTTCCACAGCCCATAGAGCATGAAGTCATGCAGAGAGGAGGAGAGGATGCAGCATCTGCTGCTAGTTGGAAAATGTTGCCACCCAGCTGGGCAAAGCTCCCACAGCAGGAAATGGAACCTGAGCAGCAGGAGTGGGGAGCACATGGAGCATGCAGTAACCAGTACACAGACATGGGTCAGGGCCCTTGAACTGGCTGTGCCAGGGTTTTGTAGCTACAGGTGTAGGAGGGACCCTGAGAGAGGGAGTTTATCAGAGTAGCTTTATGAGGAAAGCAGCAAGATCCACAGGACCTGGGGCTGCTTAGTCTAGAAAAGAGAAGACTGAGAGGGGACTTAATCAAAGTTTATAAGTATCTGAGGGCTGGGGGTCAGGATGGGGGGACAGGCTCTGCTCACTGCTCCCTGGGATAGGACAAGGAGCAATGGATGGAAGCTGCAGCACAGGAGGTTCCACTTCAATACAAAGTGAACTTCTTTACTGTAAAGGTCCCAGAGCACTGACACAGGCTGCCCAGAGAGGTTGTGGAGTCTCCTTCTCTGGAGCCTTTCAAGGCCGGTCTGGATGTGTTCCTGTGTGACCTGAGCTAGACTGTATGGTCCTGCTCTGGCAAGAGGTTTGGACTCTATAAACTCCTTGGGTCCCTTCCAACCCCTGACATCCTGTGAGTCAGTAACAAAGACTGAGGAGCAAGGATTGGAAGCAATTAAATTACCTAGGAGAAGCAAGCAAGAGAAGGGAGGAGAGAAGGCTGGAGTAGACAAGCAAGACAACAAACTAGAGAGGGGGAAAGGAAGGAAAGGGCTGCCAGAAGCAGCTGTACATGCCAAACTTCATTCCTCTCCAAGTCTGGAAGGGAACATCAGGTCTTTGTGTCTCTGTCAGCAAATATCTGATGGGAAAAGTCCTCTATCTCTTAATGGTGACTCCTACAGAGCACAATCTACTGCTGCCACCAGCTAGTCTGCTTGCTTAAGCAGCAGATGTTGATGAGGTGGTTTCTATCCAACTGTTTACACCCATGTGGCTCCCCAATGCAAGATTTCTGGCTATTCACTTTACTGTTTTGAAAAAGCAAGGAAATTACACATCCAGAAACTCTGCCAGAAGTACTCTAAAGATTATGGACCGAAGAAACAAACTACGAGGCAACAGCAGCAGCTGGTTGTCGGTACACAGAGAAATTGGCACAGTCGACTTGCTAGAGGGCAGGGATCCATCCAGTGGGACCTGGACAGGCTGCAGAGCTGTGCTCAGGCCAACCTCATGACAGTCACCAAGACCAAGTGTAAGGTCCTGCACCTGGCTCTGTAATTCAGATATGGTCTTTGAGTTGGAGAAGTGAACTCTTTGTTTCCCTTTTCTTTCCTCCCACCTTCTCCTCTATTCCCTCTCTAGCAGCACCATAAAAAAGCAGAGCACATTTCAGGACAAAAAAAGGCTAAACCAAAGCAAATGGCTTCACACTGTAAGGGAAGATTAAACCCCAGGGGAGTGGCAGGTAGCCAGCAGTACCTCCAAATGGCCCACATGGCTTTGCTAGGCACAGAAAGGCCACCAGTCTGCTGCTCCTGAGGTGATGGTGGGTGGCAGGAGCTCCAGGTGCCCCGGTGGGCAAAGCGATGCTTCCCATTCTCCCGGCCAGCCAGAGGGACCTGCGGCGAGCCACAGGAAGGAGCCACAGGCTGCCAGGCAGCTTTCTGGGGGATGCCTCCATTTCTCCTGCTGACAGAGAGATAAGAGGGGGAAAAGGGAAAGAAGAGGAATTTTCATTATCACATTTAACTATTAAAAGGTTGAAGGCTGTAAAAACAGCACGNGGATGCCTCCATTTCTCCTGCTGACAGAGAGATAAGAGGGGGAAAAGGGAAAGAAGAGGAATTTTCATTATCACATTTAACTATTAAAAGGTTGAAGGCTGTAACCTGGTACAGAACTAAAACTGACAGCACTGTACTTCATCTGAAGTGTCAGCCACAGAAACAAAGAATCACAGAATCAGCCAGGTTGGAAGAGACCTCCAAGCTCAGCCAGTCCAACCTAGCACGCAGCCCTGGCCAATCAACCAGACCATGGCACTAAGTGCCTCATTCAGGCTTGTCTTGAACACCTTCAGGGACAGCAACTTCACCACCTCCCTGGGCAGCCCATTCCAATGCCAATCACTCTCTCTGACAACAACTTCCTCCTAACATCCAGCCTAGACCTCCCCTGGCACAACTTGAGACTGTGTTCCCTTTGTACTGTTGCTAGGGTTTTGTTGCTAGAAATATAGGAGGGACTCTGAGAGATGACTTTATCAGAGTAGCTTTTGAGGAAAGCAGCAAGATCCACAGGACCTGGGGCTGCTTAGTCTGGAAGAGAGAAGACTGAGAGGGAATTTCATAAATGTTTACCAATATCTGAGGGCTGGGGGTCAGGATGTGGGGACAGGCTCTGCTCACTTGCTGCCTGGGACAGGACAAGGAGCAATGGATGGAAGCTGCAGCACAGGAGGTTCCACCTCAACACAAGGGGGAACTTCTTTACTCTAAGGGTCCCAGAGCACCCAGAGAGGTTGTGGAGTCTCCTTCCCTGGAGACTTTCAAGGCCTGTCTGGATGCATTCTTCTGTGATCTGTGCCAGATTCTGTGCTCCTGCTCTGGCAGAGGGGTTGGACTCAATCTCCTTGGGTCCCTTCCAACCCCTAATACCCTCTGATCCTGTGATCCAGGACAGAACTGGGTGGATATTTTCCCTTTTTTACCCCATTCTGCAAAGACACAAAGGATGAAACCCAATTTTACACTAAACATCCTATGGTATTTCTACAACCCTGACATTGTGACTGAACAATCAAGCAGATGTTGCAAATGGAAGCAGCTAAGCCAGAGGAATTTTAAAATGTTGATGCTCCAACTGCTCAGGCCACACCTTGAGTGCTGTGTCCAGTTCTGGGCTCCTCAATTTGAGAGATGTTGAGGTGCTGGAAGGTGTCCAGAGAAGGGCGACAAAGCTGGTGAGGGGCCTGGAACACAGCCCTGTGAGGAGAGGCTGAGGGAGCTGGGGGTGTGCAGCCTGCAGAACAGGAGGCTGAGGGCAGACCTCATTGCTGTCTGCAGCTCCCTGAAGGGAGGCTGTAGCCAGGTGGGGTTGGGCTCTTCCGCCAGGCAAGCAGCAACAGAATGAGGGGACACAGTCTCAGGTTGTGCCAGGGGAGGTCTATGCTGGATGTTAGGAGGAAGTTGTTGGCAGAGAGAGTGATTGGCATTGGAATGGGCTGCCCAGGGAGGTGCTGAAGCAAATCCTGGCTGGGGCACTTAGTGCCATGGTCTGGTTGATTGGACAGGGCTGGGTGCTAGGTTGGAGTGGATGATTTTGGAGATCACTTCCAACCTGCTTGATTCTATGATTCCATGAGAATAAAATAAATGTTGGTCTTGCCAGAGTCAACTGAGCAGTTTAGAGATCAGTTCTTCACATCTGGTCTAGCTACTAAGCAACAGTTATCAGGCAGCAGAGTAAAATGAAACCAGAAAAAAAACCCCAACCTGAACAGAAAAACAAGAAAATAAATTAACCCAAGACTCAAACACACACAAACAACCCAGGAGAACACCTTAGTGTCCTCCAGATTCATCAGAAGTGTGCAGGGCAAGGCCAGCTCCCAAAGTGCTCTATATAATACAGGTGGCACCAACAGAAAAGCACAGCAAAGTACTCACAGTTTGATTCCATTGCAGGAGAGGGAAAAGAAGTCATAAAGCAAGCAAACACCAAAGACGGTGACTCCAGTTTCTTTCACCAGCATTGCACAGGTCCCAAGGAATAAACTAAGCAGCAAAAAGAATGGGGAGGCAGTGGGAGGGAAATGTTCCCCAACATAAAGCTGATCCACACTCCTGAAAATCAGATTTGATAGACATGTTTCAGCTGCTCTGTTATTTGCACCCTTAACACATTCACACAAGCACTGAGATGCTTTCTGTTCGTGTCTTAAGATGCTGGTATTGAGTGACATGAGCAATCTGCAGTGTTCACTGATAAATGAGAACAGGTCTAGACACAGGACAGGAAAAGACAAATACTTAGAAGTTCACCAAAGATTTGAGACAAGGAGGGGGCAGGGGGGGAAGACAAGCGGATGCATGAAGTGGACCCAAAATGTTGCAAGAAAAACACAGCAAGAGCAGCAAAGCAGCAGCTGCTTTCCCTCCTCTGCAGACATGGGCTGAATTCTCCTGCTGTGACACAATGCAAGCAAAAACTCCTCCATGCATCCCCACCCGGAGTCAAAAACGTGTCCTAATGACTGACAGACTGGGCAGCAAGCCCACCTGGGAGGGAAGAAGGTAAGCAGGAACCAGGGGATTCCCACAGGGTCACTGTCAGTTTTATGCCTTGTCATCCTTCTGACAAAGGATTGTTGGTCCTTCAGCACAGATTTCTGCCAAAGGGGCCAGGAGGGATGGAAGCAGTTTGCCCTTGTGCAGTTTTTCCTTGTGGCCATGCCAACATGATGCCACTCCTAAAAGAAACAGGGGCAGAAACCCCCTCTGAGTAAAGCTATTTTGATATCTGTATTTGCTTAGTTCCATTTTTAGGGCACAGATCAGCAGACATGGCCAAGGTTCCATAGGCAAAAGATTATTTAATGGATAGACACAGTCCTTAACTGCCCCAGAGCAGGTATTTCAGAGCCACACACAGGCAGCACATTTGTCCATTCTCCACTCTATATACAGACAATCTGCCTTCAGCTTTAAACAGCTCTATCATTTTTAGCTCTGCAAGACCTGTTCTAGTGTATGGTCAGCTGTAGCAGCAACAGAAGAGATCTTAAATGCTGGCCTCTCTTGTGGTTATTTGGTCTTATTTGGCACTGTGGCTGAGGCCAATGCACTGCCACACAGCAGTGCTGGGGCAAGGACTCGTGCAAAAACTGACAGGTTTCCCCTCTGTCTCCTCCTCACGCTGAGCATTTCATGACACAATCAGTAAAGCAAAGATCCATACCTATTATAGGAGAGAAAAGCCAACAGAAAGAGTAGACAGGCAAGGACATCTGCTCTGCCTACTATACCTGTTACCTGAAAGGAAAAAAAGAGACAGGGAGGTGTAAAAGCACATATAAGGCATGCTTGTTCAGTGACTGTCCCAACAACCCATGCTAAGTGCTGCTATTTTAAGCTTTTTACCTGCCAGTGTTATCCTCCCTCAACACAGTGAAGTGCTACTGGGTCAGTGTAGGATATCCAGAGAAAGCACTACTAAAACAGGCAGAACTTCACTACTCTGGAAGCACAGAATCATAGAATTATAGAATCAAGCAGGTTGGAAGAGACCTCCAAGATTATCCACTCCAACCTAGCACCCAGCCATAGCAAATCAACCAGACCATGGCACTAAGTGCCCCAGCCAGGATTGGCTTCAACACCTCCAAGGACGATGACTCCACCACCTCCCTGGGCAGCCCATTCCAATGCCAATCACTCTCTCTGCCAACAGCTTCCTCCTAACATCCAACCTGGACCTGCCCTGGCACAACTTGAGACTGTGTCCCTTTGCACTGTTGCTGCTTGCCTGGCAGAAGAGCCCAACCCCACCTGGCTACAGCCTCCCTTCAGGTAGCTGCAGAGAGCAATGCTCCCTATCTGCAGACAGATATGCTCCATTTTGTGTCAGCTTTCTTCCTTGCCAAAACAAAGGAGGAAGCCAACAGTTAAGTCATTCTTTGTTTTCTTACTAAGTAACTTTGCATAAGAAAATGCCAGTTTGAGGGACCTGTTTTAATTCTGTGTAATAAGGCTCAAAGCAACACTGTGTCCAACTCCCCAGAAGACATTTCTTAGCCAAAGAGATTCTTTAGAGCAGATGTATCATATATGGATGAGTTAATAATTACTACTCAAATGAACTTCATTACCAAAAAGGGGTAGAGCAGTATGGAATTTATTCTTTCTGAATAATCTCAGCTTAAGAGAGGATTTTTTTTCCACACATTAATTAATCAAATCCTTTTTATGACAAAGAATGTATAAACACTCTTTTTTTACAAATCATTTCTTCATGAAGACCTGAAATATGTCCAAAAAGCAAATAAAAGGACTTTTGTAATCTCAAAAGAGGAGAGATTTCATAATTAAGTTGTATCCAGCACTTCAGCATTTCATATCCCAAGCACAATTCCAGGCTGGGTGGGGAATGGCTGAGAGCAGCCCTGAGGAACAGGACCTGGGGGTCTGGGCTGATGAAAAGCTCAACAGGAGCCTGCAGTGGGAGTGCAGCCCAGACAACAACCCTGTGCTGGGCTGCAGCAAGAGCAGTGTGGGCAGCAGGGCAAGGGAGGGGATTCTGCCCCTTGGCTCTGCTCTCCTCAGGCCCCACCTGGAGTACTGTGTGCTGGCTGAGGCACTTAGTGCCATGGTCTGGTTGATTGGACAGGGCTGTGTGCCAGGTTGGGCTGGATGAGCTTGGAGCTCTCTTCCAACTTGGTTGATTCTATGATTGTATTTAGCAGTGAGGTAGCCACAGAAAAGCCTATGAGGCTTCTCTTTCAGTGTCCCCTTACAGGAATTCTATTGTTGTCAGAAAAGGAATCCAAACTGTGGGAAGTGAGTGGAAGACAAAGATTCAAATGTTACAGCAGGAACACATTTCTCCCAGGAGCTGGTCTGAAACACTAGGTCTGAACATCCCTCAGATGGGCTCTTCTCCCAGGCAAGCAGCAACAGAAGATGGGGACACAGTCTCAAGTTGTACCAGGGCAGGTCTAGGCTGGATGTTAGGAGGAAGCTGTTGGCAGAGAGAGTGATTGGCATTGGAATGGGCTGCCCAGGGAGGTGGTGGAGTCACCGTCCCTGGAGGTGTTCAAGCAAAGCCTGGATGAGGCACCTAGTGCCATGGTCTGGTTGACTGGCTAGGGCTGGGTGCTAGGTTGGACTGGATGAGCTTGGAGGTCTCTTCCAACCTGGTTGGTTCTATGATTTATTAAGCCAAAAAGGTTTTTTCCTGAAGATGATCCTCTTAGCTTTTGATTGAAATCACTATTAAATTAATCCACAGGCCACGTCACCTCTGAGTGCTCTCCTCCAGAATGTCAATGCTCCCTTTGCTTTTTCCCCCTTAAACTGATGACTACAGAAGATGACAGAAGATATGCAACAATGTCCCAACATGAGAGAGAGCTTTGCTGAGCTCTTTGGCTTCAGAAGACTCAACATTTCCATCAAGCTGCCTGCTTCTTCCAGCATCACCGATTAGCACCACCAATTAAAGTTTAATGTCAGAGCAGGAAGATGGCAAGCACTGAATTCATTTTGTCCCTAACGACTCCTGCACATCACTTGAAACACAGCACATTCCCATTTTTGCCCCTCCACAGCAAAGGCCACAAGTGCTATATTCTGCATCACAGGATGTCAGGGGTTGGAAGAAACCCAAGGAGATTATGGAGTCCAACCCTCCCACCAGAGCAGGACCACACAACCTAGCTCAGGTCACACAGGGCCTTGAAAGGCTCCAGAGGAGACTCCACAACTTCTCTGAGCAGCCTGTTCCAGTGCTCTGGGACCCTTACAGTTAAGAAATTCCCCTTTGTGTTGAAACGAAGTGAAAGAATTTCTCCAACTTGTTATGGATTGGAGCTGGATGATCCTTGAGGTCCCTTCCAACCTAAACCATTCTATGATTCTATGATTCTATGCAGCTTCCATTCGTTGTCCCTTGTCCTATCCCAGGGAGCAGTGAGCAGAGCCTGTCCCCCCACTCCTGACTCCCAGCTCTCAGATGTTTATAAACATTAATTAAATCCCCTCTCAGTCCTCTCTTCTCCAGAATAAGCAGCTCCAGGTCCCTCAGCCTCTCCTCATCAGGCAGTGCTCCAGTCCCCTAACCATCCTCACAGCCCTCTGCTGGACTCTCTCCAGCAGATCCCTGCATGACTCAGAGATTGCTTCTAGAAAGCATAAAAGATATATTTTTAAGGATGCATTTATTTTCAGCTTTACTATCACCCCCTTTTTAATATCTCCCCCTTTGGTGTCACATACTTACAGCCTCAGTGTGAATGGGGTGCACAGCAAAGAAGAGAGCTGTGACAAAAGCGAGGCGACAGTCCTTGAAGACAGCTTTGTCACAAGTGTACATCAGCACAAGAGTCACCAGCCAGTGTAAAACCACATTCACTGCATGGAAGTAGAAGGGGTTCATACCAGCCAGCAATATGTTTAACCTGCATGGAAACAGAATGGAACAATTACTAGACTGTAGATAGAGTCAGACTGGATGTTAGGAAGAAGTTCTTCACCATGAGGGTGGTGAGATTCTAGGATGGGTTGCCCAGGAAGTTGGCCGAAGCCCCATCCCTGGAGGTGTTTAAGGACAGGCTGGATGAGGCTCTGGACAGCCTACTGTGAGGTGCCCCTGCCCATGGCACTAGATGATCCTTGTGGTCCCTTCCAAACCTGACTGATTCTAGGTGTGTCCAGTTCTGGGCTCCTCCGTTCAAGAGAGATGTTGAGGTGCTGGAAGGCATCCAGAGAAGGGCAGCAAGGCTGGGGAGGGGCCTGGAGCACAGCCCTGTGAGGAGAGGCTGAGGGAGCTGGGGGTGTGCAGCCTGCAGAAGAGGAGGCTCAGGGCAGACCTCATTGCTGTCTGCAGCTACCTGAAGGGAGGCTGTAGCCAGGTGGGGTTGGGCTCTTCTGCCAGGCAAGCAGCAACAGAACAAGGGGACACAGTCTCAAGTTGTGCCAGGGCAGGTCTAGGCTGGATGTTAGGAGGAAGTTGTTGGCAGAGAGTCTGATTGGCATTGGAATGGGCTGCCCAGGGAGGTGGTGGAGTCACCATGCCTGGAGGTGTAAAAGCCAATCCTGGCTGGGGCACTTAGTGCCATGGTCTGGCTGATTATACAGGGCTGGGTGCTAGGTTGGACTGGATGAGCTTGGAGGTCTCTTCCAACCTGCTTGATTCTATGACTTGAGCATCAGAGCTATGCAAAAACATCAGCCTCACAGCCTGGCTATCCCCCTGTGAGTTCTTACAAAGGGGACAACACCCTGGCACAGGCTGCCCAAGGGGGTTGTGGAGTCTCCCTCTCTGGAGATATTTAAAACCTGCCTGGATGCATTCTGTGTGATCTACTCTAGGTGCTCCTGCTCTGGCAGGAGGGATTGGACTAGCTGAGCTTTTCAGGTCCCTTCTAGCCCCTGACATTCTGTGACCCTGTGAAAAGAAAAACAAAGCCAAACAAAACTCCAAACCAGCAAAACCTCACGAAGGTATGAAAAACCCAACCAAGCCTTCCACTAAACAGCAAAATCTGGCAGCAGGCATCCCTCACTGTGTGCTTTAAATACCATCTTTGGTGGCCCATGAGAACTCCATGTGAATGTGTGCAGGTGCTACACTTGCACCAGTGTTTCCTGCTGCTAAAGCTCTTTCTCATAAGAGACGAGGCCACAGGGCAATAAAGGAAACATTAATTTGTCCTGAAAGCAATCCCAGCAGAATGATTTTGAAACCTTAGCAGGGGCTGCATTTATTGCACATCACACAGGTGAGCCATTCTGGGGCTCCAAAGAGCTCTAATCCAAATCACAAGACCTTTGCAATGCTCTCCACCACCTTCACACACCCGTGGGGGAAAAAAAAGTAATGCAGCTTGCCAGGAAGAGCCAAATTTACTCTACTGCAAAGCAACTTCTCAGCAAGAAAGCAGCAAGGGATGGGTAATAAAATATTACTTTGAGGAGACCCTGAAGTGACCTTTCAGTATCAGAAAGGGGCTACAGGAAGGCTGGGGAGGGACTCTTGACAAGGTCTTGTAATGACAGGATCACAGAATCAGTCAGGGTTGGATGGGACCACAAGGATCAGCCAGTTCCAACCCCCCTGCCAGAGGCAGGGACACCTCAGACTAGATCAGGCTATGTCTAGTGGCTCATCCAGCCTGGCCATAGATCATTTCTAAGCATGGATCATTTGCCTGATTAGGGCAGAGAAGGTTGCACTGAAACATCTCCAAAGGAAGACTCTTGAGCCAACAGCAAACCCTGCAGCATGCATTTGGTTCAGCATGGCACACACAAGGCAGAGCACTGCCAGAACTACAGGCCCAAGCAGGAGACACCAAAATAAGCAGCATATGTCCCACACAGAAATTCCTTGATTCTGTTAAGGCTGTTGGATGTTTTCCAGGCACAGCAGTGTAGTTTTCCTTGCCTCCTATAGCAGCATTTCCCTTTCCAACTGTCCACTCCAGGAAAAGCAATTACATAGCTACTCTTTGGGGGAAAAAAAACCTTTTACAGGCACCAGCTGCTGAAGGTTCATTGAGCAGAGCTTGTACAAGAGCTCTCCAGAAGAAGACAAATCACTTCTACTCTTAAAAGAATAAGCAATACTTGTCAGTGCCCTCAGCTGACCACTTAGATCATATAGAATCAAGCAGGTTGGAAGAGACCTCCAAGCTCATCCAGCCCAACCTAGCACCCAGCCCTAGACAATCAACCAGACCATGGCACTAAGTGCCCCAGCCAGGCTTGGCTTCAACAGCTCCAGGGACAGCGACTCCACCACCTCCCTGGGCAGCCCATTCCAATGTCAATCACTCTCTGACAAGAACAGCCACCTGGTTTGAAGAATGGCATTTCACAGAATCAGAAAGCTCCCAGACCCTGTTCTTACCTCTGGTAACCTGGCAACTATTGGCTTGTTGTCTACTTCTGCTCAACCATATACCAACTCTTTCCTCTTACAGCCTACTGATATGCACTGCAAAATCATCTGGTTACTGCCCACAAGCAGTAATCAGAGAATCACAGCAACACCCAGGTTGGCAAAGCCCCTCAAGATCACTAAGTCCAACCTAGAACCCTACTCTACAAGATTCACCTTAAACCACATCCCTAAGCACCACATCCAAAGGATCCTTAAACACATCCAGGGTGGGTGACTGTGCTAGTTTGAAGCTAGCTAGAATGTTTTGGTGAGAAGGACTAGATCATAGGCTGTGGAAGAAAAACAATGATGTCTACTTCACTCACAGTCTTGCTGAGATGTGTAAAAAAGGAAATGCAAAACATAGATAAAGTCATTTTCCTCTCATCTCTTCGCCTGCTGGGGAGCTCTGGGCTGCTGGCTGAACTGCATCTCTCTCTCTCCTAACCTCACCCTCCACTTGCTTTTGGCTGATCCACCTTTGCTTTTTAACCCCCCTGGCCAAACCTCCATTATTCCTTGGGACTGGGGTAAGGTTGAGAGGGGCAGGGGAAAGGTGAGGGGGTGGTTGAGAGCCCCTCCTGGGGACTCAGGTTTCTGGGAGGGGAGTTTTCTGTCTGCATTACCTTTTACCTTGTCTATTTCTGTCTATAGCGTAAATATCTGCTTGTATATTGTGCCAGCTGTAAATATAAGCTTCATTCATACTTCCAGAGCTGGCTGAGTGTGCTAGTTTGAGCCTAGCCAGCATGTTTTGGTGAGAAGAACTAGATGATAGGCTGAGAAATGAAAACAATGCTGAGGTCTGCTTCGCTCACAGTCTTGCTGAGATGTGTAAAGAAGAAAGGCAAAACATTAGATAAGGTCACTTGTTTGCTGGTTTCGCTGGGAGCTTTGCTCTGCTGCGGAGCTCTGGGTCTGCTGGCTGAGCTCCATCTTGCTTTCTAACCTCACCCTCCATTTGCTTTGGCTGATTTCACCTTTGCTTCTTAATCCTCTTGGCCGAACCNGTCCCAAGGAAGAATGGAGGTTCGGCCAAGAGGATTAAGAAGCAAAGGTGAAATCAGCCAAAGCAAATGGAGGGTGAGGTTAGAAAGCAAGATGGAGCTCAGCCAGCAGACCCAGAGCTCCACAGCAGAGCAAAGCTCCCAGCGAAACCAGCAAACAAGTGACCTAATCTTTGTTTTGCCTTTCTTCTTTACACATCTCAGCAAGACTGTGAGGGAAGTAGACCTCAGCATTGTTTTCATTTCTCAGCCTATCATCTAGTTCTTCTCACCAAAACATGCTGGCTAGGCTCAAACTAGCACACTGAGTCTAGTCTGGGTGATTTCTGAAAGTGGGGGGAGGGAGGCAGGGAACACCCAAACCACCACAGTGACACCACCACCTCCCTGGGCAGCTCATTCCAATGCCTGACCACCCTGCGCTGTGCTATCCTGAAGCCACAGCCACTTAACGCCTCCTCCAGATCAGCAATCACGCAGAACACATCTCCCTGGGTAAGAAATTCCCCATAAGAGGGTCCAGAAATCAAGTGGTATTTGGTGACTTCATCCTTGCAGGCCCAGAGGATGAAGGTTTACTCTGCTGAAGTGTGAGCTCCCAGACAAATCCCACACATATCCAGTTCCAGCACACAATCGCTAACACCCCCAGGCCTTTTACCACTTTGTATGCACAAAGACTCCTTCCAGTTTGCTCTTTTTGTTTTCCCCAGGCCTCTTATGATTTAATAACACTGTAAATCCTAATTGGAGTTTCTCCTTTTTATAGACTTGGGTTATTATCCCTGGGCTGCCCATGTTTGGTTTAATCTGGGTTATTACTTCCAAAAGACTAACAAAACCCACACATGTGTGATGAAAGAGAATGCAGAGGACAATCATGGCTATTTGTTATAACAAGCAACACTTAATGGAAAGTCTCAGAGCATCCCACATCTCATAAGCCCCCCACAGTTATAATACAGGAAGGCTCAACTGCAGATTGATGGAACTTCCTTATGGAACTTGGATCAGGCCCAGCCAGCATGGGTTTAGGAAGGGCAGGTCCTGTCTCACCAACCTGATCTCCTTTTATGATCAGGTTCCTGCCGGGTGAACGTGGGGCAGGCTGTGGATGGAGTCTACCTGGACTGCAGCAAGGCCTTTGACACTGTCTGCCACAATGAGCTCCTGGCCAAGCTGGCAGCTCATGGCTTAGACAGATTCACTCTGTGCTGGGTCAGTAACTGGCTGGAAGGCCGAGCCCAGAGAGTGGTGGTGAATGGTGCCACATCCAGTTGGCAGCTGGCACTAGTGGAGTGCTACTGGGATCAGTGCTCAGCACAGTCCTGTTCAACATCTTTACTGATGATCTGGACCAGGGGATCGAGTCCAGCATCAGTAAGTTTGCAGATGACACCAAGCTAGGAGCAGTGTGGAGCTGTAAGAGGGTAGGAGAGCCCTGCAGAGGGACCTTGCCAGGCTGAATGGGTGGGCAGAGGCCAATGGGATGAGACTGAACAAGGCCAAGAGCAGGGTTCTACACTTTG
>WAAF01011944.1:7878-26102 GCA_013400475.1 Tricholaema leucomelas
GGTGACTCCACCACCTCCCTGGGCAGCCCATTCCAATGCCAATCACTCTCTCTGCCAACAACTTCCTCCCGACATCCAGCCTAGACCTGCCCTGGCACAGCTTGAGACTGTGTCCCCTTGTTCTATTGCTGGGTGCCTGGCAGAAGACACCAACTCCCACTTGGCTACAACCTCCCTTTCTCAGATGGCTGAGAAAACATCTTCCACCCCCAAGATTTCCCATACTTTCCTGTCTTAAAGGCTTAATTTTATAATCAATAAATAACTGGGGGCAACCAATATTATAATATTATATTATTAGATGCCACAGCAAGGCTTAAAATTTTCCATCTTAATTTCTGGTCTTGTGGTAAACAAAGCAGAGACAAAATAAGTAGAGACAAAGATGGAGACAGAGATGGAGAGGGAGACAGAGATGGAGATAGAGATGAGAGAGATGGAGATGGAAATATAGAGAGATAGAGATATAGAGAATGAGATAGGGATAAAAATATAGAGATACTTAGAGAGAGATGATGGAGATGAGAGAGATGGAGAGATAGATAGAGATAGAGATGAGAGAGAGATGGAGATGAATATATATATAGAGAGAGAGATGATAGAGATGAGAGAAGAGGATAAAACATGAGATAGAAAGATAGAGATGATAGAGATGAGAGAGAGAGGTGGAGAGACAGATGGAGATGAGAGAGAGAGATGGAGATATAGACAGATGAGAGAGAGAGATGGAGAGACATAGAGATGAGAGAGAGAGATGGAGATATAGACAGATGAGAGAGAGAGATGGAGAGACATAGAGATGAGAGAGAGAGATGGAGATATAGACAGATGAGAGAGAGAGATGGAGATATAGATAGAGAGAGACAGATGAGAGAGATATGGAGAGACAGATAGAGATGAGAGAGATGGAGAGGCAGACAGAGATGAGAGAGAGAGAATGGAGATATAGATGGAGAGAGACAGATGAGAGAGATATGGAGAGACAGATAGAGATGAGAGAGAGAGATGGAGATATAGATAGAGAGAGACAGATGAGAGAGAGAGATGGAGAGACAGGGATGAGAGAGAGAGATGGAGATATAGACAGATGAGAGAAAGATGGAGAGACATAGAGATGAGAGAGAGAGAGGGAGATATAGATAGAGAGAGATGGAGAGACAGATAGAAATGAGAGAGAGATGGAGAAGGAGATATATATAGAGAGAGATGGAGAAGGAGATATATAGAGAGAGAGATGGAGAAGGAGATATAGAGAGATAGAGAGAGAGGGATAAAAATATAGAGATAGAGATAGAGAGATAGAGGTAGAGAGGTAGACAGAGAGATGTAGAGATAGAGATGTATATTCGTGATTTTTATGCTTTGCTGCTCAAACCAACCATGCTGGCATTAATGCTGACTGATTTTTAATAGGAATAGCACTGAGATTCTTTCAGGGTGAGCTGGGAATGGTTTGGCACAGAGAATTCTATCAACTGCTCTCATCTTTGTCTGCTGAGCCTGTCGAAGGCACCGAAATCAAACGTGCACCACCTTTAAACTGGCAAAGCTACGAAGAGGCTTATTAGCTGCTTGGATCTGCCCAATTTTTCATTCAGTAATACAGTAATGAGCAAAATACAAACATTCTTATGGAGCTAAGAGCCAGCAAATGGAGAAAAAGCCTCATCCTCTAATCTCCTGTGTAAAAAAACCCTCTGCTTTATAGATTCTCTCTCAAGCATTTAATGAAATATACATATTAGGGTTGATTTCAGTAACCACTGTAACTGACAGAAGTTGGTATTTATATCATAGTCAAAGCAAATAGCTTCCTTTTCACAGAGTGTGTTCATGCTTCATCCTCCAGAATATGTTTCTATAAATCTTAATTAAAAACTTTTCTAATAAAGAAAGATTAGGCAAGGGAAGAGTCAGACATCTGGAAACTCAATATTTCTGAAGAGAAACAGAATCAAATTAAGGCAAAAAGGGACAAGAGGTAGCTGGTTTCAGTGAGTCAGAAGTATTCCATTTCTTTCCCTTGATATTTTTGCTGAGAAAAGCTCAACAGGAGCCTGCAGTGTGCACATGCAGCCCAGACAGCAACCCTGTGCTGGGCTGCAGCAAGAGCAGTGTGGGCAGCAGGGCAAGGGAGGGGATTCTGCCCCTTGGCTCTGCTCTCCTCAGACCCCACCTGCAGTCCTGTGTGCAGTTCTGGAGCCCCCAGCACAAGAAGGACATGGAACTGCTGGAGCCAGTCCAGAGGAGAGCCACGAAGATGCTCAGAGGGCTGCAGCAGCTCTGCTATGAGGACAGGCTGAGAGAGTTGGGGCTCTGCAGCCTGGAGAAGAGAAGGCTTCGAGGAGACCTTAGAGTGGCTTTGCAGTATCTGAAGGGAGCCTACAGGAAGGCTGGGGAGGGACTATTGACAAGGTCTGGGAATGTCAGGACGAGGGGGAATGGGTTTGAACTGGCAGAGGGGAGATTTAGACTGGATGTTAGGAGGAAGTTCTTTACAGTGAGGGTGGTGAGACACTGGCACAGGTTGCCCAGGGAGGTTGTGGATGCTTCCTCCCTGGAGGTGTTTAAGGCCAGGCTGGATGAGGCCTTGAGCAGCCTGCTCTAGTGGGAGGTGTCCCTGCCTATGGCAGGGGGTTGGAGCTGGATGATCCTTGAGGTCCCTTCCAACCTAAACCATTCTGTGATTCTATGATTCTATGATCATGGCTAATAGATAATAGATCTGTAGATAATAACTGCTTGCAGGTGAACAGCAGCTTTGTGTGCAAACAAGTTTTGTAGCCCCCAAGCCTTGACTTATTTAATGTCAAGTGCACTTATTTAATGTCAAGTTTGCAGATGACACCAAGCTGTGTGGCACAGTCGACTTGCTGGAGGGCAGGGATCCATCCAGAGGGACCTGGACAAGCTGGAGAGGTGGGCTCAGGCCAACCTCATGACGTTTAACAAGGCCAAGTGTAAGGTCCTGCACCTGGGTCAGCACAATCCCAAGCACAAGTCCAAGCTGAGTTGTGAATGGCTGAGAGCAGCCCTGAGGAAAAGGACTTGGGTGTCTAGGGTGATGAAAGGCTCAGTATGAGCTGGAGAGCAGCCCTGAAGAAAAGGACCTTGGGATTTGGGGTGATGCAAAGCTCAACGTGAGCCTGCGGTGGGAGTGCAGCCCAGACAGCAACCCTGTGCTGGGCTGCAGCAAGAGCAGTGTGGGCACAGGGCAAGGGAGGGGATTCTGCCCCTTGGCTCTACTCTCCTCAGACCCTACCTGGAGTCCTGGGTGCAGTTCTGGAGCCCCCAGCACAAGCAGGACATGGAAGTGTTTGAGCCAGACCAGAGGAGGCCATGAAGATGCTCAGAGGGCTGCAGCAGCTCTGCTCTGAGGACAGGCTGAGAGAGTTGGGGCTCTGCAGCCTGGAGAAGAGAAGGCTTCCAGGAGACCTTGCAGTGGCATTCCAGGATCTGAAGGGGACCTACAGGAAGGCTGGGGAGGGACTATCCACAAGCTCTTATAATGACATGCTGAATGGATTTAAAGTGGCAGAGGGCAGACTTAGACTGGATGTTAGGAAGAAGTTGTTTGCTTTGAGGGTGGTGAGACACTGGCACAGGTTGCCCAGGGAGGATGTGGAGGGCAGAAGCACAGAATGTGATGGAAAAATCATACCCTTAAAAAAAAAACAACTAAAAATCATCAAGTTTTAATCTTTTTAATGTTGACAAAAACTTGAATTCTTTTCAAACCAAGACCTTGATTTTGTGTTGGTGAGTCAGGACTAAAAAGGACACCATAATACTGCAAACCCAGCCCAGAGCACACTTCATGCAGATGATGTATTTTAAGTTATAAGGACAGCACATATGGTAGCTGCAAACTTCCATGCTTCTAACTTTCTGCTTTGGTAATAATTTTGATTAAAACAACTCAGCAAGGCAGCAAAAAGAAACCATAAAGCAGTCTTTAAGCAACCAGATTACAGCTGTCCCAGTCCAGAGGAGTCCCAGGTATGGGAGGTTCAGATTCATGGGCAGAGAATTAAGGCACAAACAGTGTCAAATGCATAAGTATAGGCACACACACGAGGATAGGGAGGGATGAGAAAGGGAGGGATGAGGAGAGGGAAAGAGAAAGGGAAGGATGAATAGAGGGAAAGAGAAAGGGAGGGATGAGGAGAGGGAAAGAGAAAGGGAAGGATGAATAGAGGGAAAGAGAAAGGGAAGGATGAGGAGAGGGAAAGAGAAAGGGAAGGATGAATAGAGGGAAAGAGAAAGGGAGGGATGAGGAGAGGGAAAGAGAAAGGGAAGGATGAATAGAGGGAAAGAGAAAGGGAAGGATGAGGAGAGGGAAAGAGAAAGAGAGGGATGAATAGAGGGAAAAAGAAAGAGAGGGATGAATAGAGGGAAAGAGAAAGGGAGGGATGAGGAGAGGGAAAGAGAGAGCGAGATGGGTGAGCCAAGAGAAAGGAAAGAAAGCAACATCCCCACATAGAGAGAAGAAAAGTCACCCCAGAGTCATTCAGCATCCCCAAAGTCTGTTTGAAGAGAGTGGGTGGGGAGCATTCTGTCTGCAGGTTGGAGCTTCTCCCCTTTCCCCTGGTTGCCTCATTGGATATGCAGATTTTTCTGAGCATCACTTGGCGTTTTCCAGGAGTGATTTGCTTAGCCAGGCCCACTGGCCAGTGGTATTGGGCATCCTCAGTGTGAGAGGGGGTTTGCAGGGTTGAGCCCTGCCTTGTCTGGCTGGTCTCTCAAAAATGATCACTGCTGTTGATAAATCAGAAGCTGCTAGACTGTGGTTGGCTCAGAATCAGCATCACTTGGCACAGTAAGAAGCCTTCACCTCCTATGTGTGTTAGGCGACAGGAGCTCAGTTCCAGGTGAGGTGGTCCAGAATGGTGGCCTTGCAGTCCATGCAAGCTGAGCAGTCAGGCAGGTGGTCATAGAAGCATAGAATCAACCAGGTTGGAAGAGACCTCCAAGATCATCCAGTCCAACTTATCAATCAGCCCTATCCAGTCAACTAGACCATGGCACTAAGTGGAGGTGTTGAAGCAAAGCCTGGATGAGGCACTTAGTGCCATGTTCTGGTTGACTGGATAGGGCTGGGTGCTAGGTTGGACTGGATGAGCTTGGAGGTCTCTTCCAACCTGCTTGATTCTATGATTCTGTGATATAGGTTACTATGTTATGGGTTACTATGCTATAGGTTACTTTATTTTCTCTCAGTAAAATATTCCAATTAGCCTCAAATCAGCACAAGGTGGAACTTGCTGTGTTCCAGTTTGCATCCATTGCTCCTTGTCCTGCCATTGAGCAGCAATGAAAAAAGAGCCTGGCCCCATCCTTTTGGCCCCTGCCCTTTAGATATTGGTAAGCACCGATGAGATCCCTGCTCAGTCTTCTCTTCTCCAGGCTAAACAGTCCCAGGTCTCTCAGCCTTTCTTTGTAAGGTTCCATTCCCCTCATCTCCAGCACTTCCTTAATTCCTCAGTTCCTCAGAGGTGAGGAGAAAGTTCTTTACTGAGAGAGTCATTGGCCACTGGAATGGGCTGCCCAGGGAGGTGGTGGAGTCGCCGTCCCTGGAGCTGTTCAAGGCAGGATTGGACGTGGCACTTGGTGCCATGGTCTAGCCTTGAGCTCTGTGGTGAAGGGTTGGACTTGATGATCTGTGAGGTCTCTTCCAACCCTGATGATACTATGATGATACTATGATAAAAATCAATGTTATATTTCTCTTAAAAAAAAACCCAAACAGCAATGTGGATCTCAAGAAAAGACCTAAACTAGAAGCCTCATTTGATTTGTTTGTCTTTTCAGGATGAATAGTTCGTTCCAGAAGTAAAACAGCATCTTCCTTTTCTACCTACCATGAAAGGGGATGTGGGGAGAGGTATAAATTACTGCCTCCTTCCAAAAAAAAATGCCTCTGCCAAAATCTGTGCAGACAAAGTACAGCACAAACTTGTGTTGTCATCAATCATTTGTCACCACAGGCAGAACCAGCAGAGGCAACAATATATTGATGAATAACAGCTTACATTCCAGAGTCAGGTCCTTAGCTTTGTGCTTGGTGATGCTCTGGATGCTGGCAACAATTATATTTGGCTTTCTAAAATCCAAGTCCATGCTCAGGTTTAAGATTTGCTGTAAATCCCATCTGCTGTGCAGAGCATTGCAGAACTGGAGATGTCAATTACTATTCTCTCTTGTCTTCTTAGAGCTTCTTGATTTACAGACAGGAGAATACATCTTAGATGGTGTTACTAAACCCTTTTCTGAAGAAAGTTAACTTCTTCCTGGCCTGGCTCAGGAGCAGTGTGGCCAGCAGGACAAGGGAGGTTAATCTGCCTCTGTACTCAGCACTGATCAGGCCACACCTTGAGTGCTGTGTCCAGTTCTGGCCTCCTCAATTCAAGAGAGATGTTGAGGTGCTGGAATGTGTCCAGAGAAGGACAACAAAGCTGGTGAGGGGCCTGGAGCACAGCCCTGTGAGGAGAGGCTGAGGGAGCTGGGGGTGTGCAGCCTGCAGAAGAGGAGGCTCAGGGCAGACCTCATTGCTGTCTGCAGCTCCCTGCAGGGAGGCTGTAGCCAGCTGGGGTTGGGCTCTGCTGCCATACAACCAGCAACAGAACAAGGGGACACAGTCTGAAGTTGTGCCAGGGGAGGTCTAGGCTGGATGTGATGAGGAAGTTGTTGGCAGAGAGAGTGATTGGCATTGGAATGGGCTGCCCAGGGAGGTGGTGGAGTCGCTGTCCCTGGAGGTGTTGAAGCCAAGCCTGGCTGGGGCGCTTAGTGCCATGGTCTGGTTGATTGGCTAGGGCTAGGTTCTAGGTTGGCCTGGATGATCTTGGAGGTCTCTTCCCACCTGGTTGATTCTGTGATTCATGAATCAGAACTGAAGTGCAACAGCACCTTTAACCTGCTCTAGTGGGAGGTGTCCCTGCCTATGGCAGGGGGTTGGAACTGAATGATCCTTGAGGTCCCTTCCAACCTAAACCATTCTATGATTCTATGATACTATGATTAATTAGTGTATGTAGATCATCAGTAACTTTGAAGGTTCTGAGCAGAGCAGAGCTTTGCTAGTTTGCCTGTAGTAACTGATCTGCATCTGTTTCAGAGTCTACCACTCAAGAGCTATCAAAGCAAATAAACCTGCTTTAAGATGTGCTTTGTCTTTCAGTCCAGGAATCAAGCAATCAGGCCAGCCAGATTCCTGTGTGGACCCTAAAGACTCTCATTTGTGCCAAAGAGATGACTGAGAAGTTCAGAGCAAAGGCTTTACTCATGTGTCTGGAAGATCAGCTTCTGTAGATCATAGAATCATAGAATCAACCAGGCAGGAAGAGACCTCCAAGCTCATCCAGTCCAACCTAGCACCCAGCCCTATCCAGTCAACCAGACCATGGCACTAAGTGCCTCATCCAGGCTTTTCCTGAACACCTCCAGGCACAGCCACTCCACCACCTCCCTGGGCAGCCCATTCCAATGCCAATCACTCTCTCAGCCAACAACTTCCTCCTAACATCCAGCCTAGACCTCTCCTGGCACAGCTTGAGGCTGTGTCCCCTTGTTCTGTTGCTGGTTGCCTGGCAGAAGAGACCAACCCCACCTGGCTAAAGCCTCCCTTCAGGTAGTTGTAGACAGCAATGAGGTCCTGCCCTGAGCCTCCTCTTCTTCAGGCTAAACAATCCCTGTTTCATTCTCTCTTGCCCTGCCTCCCTGCCTGACAGCACCACCCTCCTGTTCCTTCTGCTCTTTGTTTTACCACGCAGCCATCAATCCTGGAGGTGGACAAAACCCACTGCCAGCAATCTGGTTGCATATACATCTTTTGTGTCTTATTTTCCCTTCCCTATACCTTCTTTGTACCTCCCCTACCTCAGATACCTTTTCTTTATTGTTAAAGTTGTCTCTTTTAACTTCCAAATCAAAATGGGACTATTTATTTGGGTGTGCTTTACCTTTTCCTCTCTGCATCTAGTTCCTTCCCTTTGAGAAAGAGTGGGACAGAGGGAAAGGCATCCTGTAAAGTGTTATTGGTTCTATTAACTTCTGTTTGAGTCTCTGAAGATTTTAAACTAGACCTGAGACACCTTGTCCTACCCAAAACTTGTCTGGAAGTGCTAGGTGAAATGAAGAAGCATTCTGATGTTCTTGCACGTCAAAGCATCCTCTGTTCCTGTGAGGAGCTGACAGGAGGAATTTAGATACACTGATCAATGGGCTTCTGTCAGACAAGATGAAGCAAGGTCATAAAAGGAGAAGAAAGGATGTGAAACTTGTGGAAGGTACTTAACATTACTGATCATGAAGTAAAATGGAAAGAGATGGAGTAGGGCTTTGCATTTGACCTTCCACTGCTCGTTGTCTCCTATCACTGGTGATAGGCTCAAATACTTTCATGTGTATGAGATAGTTCTGCCCCTGTACTCAGCACTGCTCAGGCCACACCCTGAGTACTGTGTCCAGTTCTGGGCTCCTCAATTCAAGAGAGATGTTGAGGTGCTGGAACGTGTCCAGAAAAGGGTGACAACGCTGGGGAGGAGCCTGGAACACAAACCCTATGAGGAGAGGCTGAGGGAGCTGGGGGTGTGCAGCCTGCAGAAGAAGAGGCTCAGGGCAGACCTCATTGCTGTCTACAACTACCTGAAGGGAGGCTGTAGCCAGGTGGGATTTGGTCTCTTCTGCCATACAACCAGCAACAGAACAAGGGGACACAGTCTGAAGTTGTGCCAGGGCAGGTCTAGGCTGGATGTGATGAGGAAGTTGTTGGCAGGGAGAGTGATTGGCATTGGAATGGGCTGCCCAGGGAGGTGGTGGAGTCGCTGTCCCTGGAGGTGTTGAAGCAAAGCCTGGCTGAGGCACTTAGTGCTATGGTCTGGTTGACTGGATAGGGCTGGGTGCTAGGTTGGACTGGATGATCTTGGAGGTCTCTTCCAGCCTGGTTGATTCTACATGCTATATTCTAAATACTTATCTATACCTATCAGGAAGCAGAGGAAGAATATCGATCATCATGAGATATTTAAGGAGCCAGCAGTGGGGACAGATGGACAGGAAGACCAGTGGCATCTTGGCCTGAATCAAAATCTGTGTGGTCAGCAGGAGTAAGGAAGGGATCATGCCCCTGGGTGAGGACACAGCTTGGGTACTGGATTCAGTTCTGGGCACCACAGTGTAAGAAAGACATTGAGGTCCTAGAAGGTGTTCAGAGAAGAGCAATGAGGCTGGCGAAGGGTTTATCATGCAAGAAGTGACTGAGGGAACTGGGCTGATTTAGTCTGACTTTCAGCTGGTGGTTAAGCACCTCAGCATCTTCCCAAGAGGTGTTTGCAATCCCTTGCAAGGAATAAAAGCTTGCTGTACCATTGGTGAACCTCGTGTGCCTTACAGCAAAAGAGGGGAGAAAAGAAGCGTGATGAAGACTCCTGAGTGCAGCAGTAGCACTGCTCTTTGTCTGCACACAGGTCTCCTATGAGCTCAGAGTGGCAGTTCTGCTTTTCAGATGTAAATGCTGCTGTCTTCTCACTGTTATAGTCTTAGGACCCAAGCATTTGAAACAAGTGCCCAGGTGGCCAAGAGAGCCAATGGCATCCTGGCCTGCATCAAGAATGGTGTGGCCAGCAGGAGCAGGGAGGTCATTCTGCCCCTGGACTCTGCACTGGTTAGACCACACCTTGAGTACTGTGTCCAGTTCTGGGCCCCCCAGTTTAAGAGGGACATTGAGATGCTTGAAGGTGTCCAGAGAAGGGCAACGAGGCTGGGGAGAGGCCTCGAGCACAGCCCTACGAGGAGAGGCTGAGGGAGCTGGGATTGTTTAGCCTGGAGAAGAGGAGGCTCAGGGCAGACCTTATTGCTGTCTACAACTACCTGAGGGGTGGTTGTGGCCAGGAGGAGGTTGCTCTCTTCTCTCAGGCAGCCAGCACCAGAACAAGAGGACACAGCCTCAAGCTGTGCCAGGGGAAATTTAGGCTTGAGGTGAGGAGAAAGTTCTTCACTGAGAGAGTCATTGGCTACTGGAATGGGCTGCCCAGGGAGGTGGTGGAGTTGCCGTCCCTGGAGCTGTTCAAGGCAGGATTGGACGTGGCACTTGGTGCCATGGTCTAGCCTTGAGCTCTGTGATAACAGGTTGGACTTGATGATCTGTGAGGTCTCTTCCAACCTTGGTAATACTGTGAGACTGTGAAACCTGCTCAGAGGCCAGATAGAAGACTGGATGAGCAATGCTGAATCCTGCTGCTTACATGTCTGCAGCAAAGCCAGGAGGCTGAACACAATCCTTTAGCAGGTCAAATTACAAGCAGGATTGCTTGGTCATGGACCAGACAGAGCAGCCTGTTTAAATCATCTGGGGGCAGTGAGGTAGGTGACACAGCACTCATGGAGCTGCTTAGCCACAGCAAAACCTCTTAGTGTTAACATTAGATCACTTGTGATGTGTTTCACAGGAAGGCTGTGAATTGCCCTGCTGCTCAGTCACTTGGAATGCTAATGGATTCTTGGGAAGTGATTTCCACTACAGACTTGCTACAAGCCTGTGGAAAAGTTGCTCAAAACCTTTGCTTTCTGCACAGCCGTGAATATATTGTGCTAAAAGTATAGTATTCATCACACAGCAAGCTGATGTGCTGAGTCAGAGACCCCTGTTACATATCATGTTTACCAGGCACCTCTGCTCTGCCTGCCTTTGCCCTGCAATTCCTTTCCACAGGCTCTGTTCTCACATCCTAAATCTCAAGGCAGCAGAGGCAAAGAGCTACAAGGGACTTTCATCTTGCCAGAAGGAGTACACACAAAGTTCTGTGTTCATCAAATTCCTCATGAACCAGACAAAACCATCTCAATCCTCTCTGTAGATATTAAAATACCCCCAAATACTGATGTCTACATCACCCAATGGTTTTGCTTAGAGATAGAAAAACCAAGAACACAAACAAAGATAGCTCAGTCCCTGCCTGGCTGCCACCTGCTTTACTATCTCTGCCTGAACCTATGTAACTCCAACTAAACATTCTTCTTCTAACACCTCTTGCCAACCTTTCGCAGCTCACCCTGTATGTAAGGGGGTTCCTGAGATAAGGGAGGGAGAGCTGGAAAGGAGGAAGGAGGGAAGTCACTTTCAAAGCCCTCCTGGGGGGCTCTGCTGGTCAGGAGGGGTTTTGTATCTCTGCATTGCTTTTAACTTGATGCATTACTGTATAGAGCTGTAAATATGTGTATATATTGCATGGATATGCTCTTAAATTGTGCCAAGCTATAAATGCAGCTGGCTGAGTTAGTCTGGTGAATTCCTACCTATGTAGGGGGCCAGGAAACTCCCCAAACTGCACAGCTACCTACTGCAAGAAGAGAACATGGGCTGTGACTTTAGCAGCATAAGGACAGGAATATGCAGCCACAAACAATGTATTCAGACTAGGAATAAACTCTGCCTTGCCATGTGTCCCTGCATTCCACTCCACAGCAATCAGACCAAAGTTGTCAAACCTTCTCTTCTCCATGGTGAAGAGCCCCAACTCTCTCAGCCTGTCCTCATGCAGAGCTGCTGCAGCCCTCTGAGCATCTTTGTGGCCCTCCTCTGGACTGGCTCCAACAGTTCCATGTCCTTCTTCTGTTGGGGGCTCCAGAACTGCACATAGGACTGCAGATGGGGTCTGAGGAGAGCACAGCAAAGGGGTAGAATCCCCTCCCTTGTCCTGCTGGCCACATTGCTCTTGATGAAGCCCAGCACACAGTTGCTGTCTGGGCTGCACCTGCATGCTGCTGGCTCCGCTTAACTTAAGCAAAGTAAATGTCAGGGTTGGTTGTTGTGCTAGTTTGAGCCTAGCTGGGATATTTCAGTGAGAGGAATTAGATGCTAGGCTGTGAAAAGGGAACAATGCTGATGGCTACTGCACTCACAGGCTTGCTGAGATGGATAAAAACAAGAACACAAACAGAGATAACAGAGTTACTCTCTGGCTTTGGCTGCCTCCCTTCTCTCCCTAGCCTGCTGTCTGTGTAACTAATCCTTCTGCTTCCTAACCCCCATAGACAATTCTCCAAACTCACCTTGAATGTAAGGCAAAGTCTGAGATAAGGTAAAGGGGTGGAAAGGAGGTGGAAGGGTGGTTGGGAGCCCCTCCTGGGCACTCTGGTTTCTGGGAGGGTTGTTGTGTTTCTGTATTACCTTTTTAACTTGTCTGTTGCTGTCTATAGCTGTAGATACTGTAAATACCTGCTTGGATATTCTGCTAAGATGTCAATAGGAAGCTCCATTCTAATTTCCAGCTTGGCTGAGTCTAGCCTGAGTTGTTTTCTGAAGTGAGTGGGGGGCAGGTAACACCCAAACCATCACAACTGCCCTAACTAAACGAGTTACCATCACCAGAGCAGCACAATCTGATCTTCACATGTACCTGTGCTAAGATGTCAATAGGAAGCTCCATTCTAATTTCCAGCTTGGCTGAGTCTAGCCTGAGTTGTTTTCTGAAGTGAGTGGGGGGCAGGTAACACCCAAACCATCACAACTGCCCTAACTAAACGAGTTACCATCACCAGAGCAGCACAATCTGATCTTCACATGTACCTGTGCTAAGATGTCAATAGGAAGCTCCATTCTAATTTCCAGCTTGGCTGAGTCTAGCCTGAGTTGTTTTCTGAAGTGAGTGGGGGGCAGGTAACACCCAAACCATCACAACTGCCCTAACTAAATGAGTTACCATCACCAGAGCAGCACAATCTGATCTTCACATGTCAAGTCAACATGCATGGACTTCCTGGAGGGAAAAAGAGACTTAAGATACTCACAACACCTCTGCATTATGATCATACTTAACGCTCCAGCAGGAGTTGAAACCTTACCTGCTGTGCTTACATCATCCCTGCATTATGCTAACACTTTTTGCTAGAGCAACATCAATCTGAAGAGGCATTATCATAGCCTGTCTCTGGAATGATGTACAGCAGCACTGATGATATGTTAGCTTCAATCATTGTCAAAGTGATACTGCTGTAATGCTGCCGTGTTGATGCTTTGATGCAATACATGGCTGCAGAAACACCATGTTGATTGCATGCCAGTGCAATATATCATTATTCTCCTGTCACCTCGAGGGTGTTGTAGAATAATCCACATAGAGAAAGAAGGGGAAAAAAAAGCAACCAGAAGGAAGAAAATCCAACAGAAAGAACCTCCTGGAGAAGAACAACTTCTCTAAATATTCATCAAAGGGCTTAAGGAAAACAAGGACATCATTTTGTCATAACCAAGGATTTAGAGAGCTCAGTTCAGGCTGCCTAAATTCTTTCTACAAATAAAGCAATATGAAATTAAAGAAGTGTGTAGAGAGAGAGGGCTCTGAGTCATGGAATCATAGAATCAAGCAGGTTGGAAGTAACTTCCAAGCTCATCCAGTCCAACCTAGCACCCAGCCCTAGCCAGTCAACCAGACCATGGCACTAAGTGCCTCATCCAGGCTTTGCTTCAACACCTCCAAGGACAGCAACTTCACCACCTCCCTGGGCAGCCCATTCCAATGCCAATCACTCTCTCTGGGAAGAACTTCCTCCTAACATCCAGCCTAGACCTCCCAGGGAGGTGGTGGAGTCACTGTCCCTGGAGGTGTTGAAGCAAAGCCTGGATGAGGCACTTAGTGCCATGGTCTGGTTGACTGGATAGGGCTGGGTGCTAGGTTGGACTGGATGAGCTTGGAGGTCTTTTCTATGATTCTATGACTCTGTGATGGTTTGGGTGATCCCCAATCCCCTACACTTAAGAAAATCAACCAGACTAGACTCAGCCAAGCTGGAAATTAGAATGGAGCTCTACATTTACAGCTTAGCAGAATATCCAAGCAGGTATTTACAATATCTACAGCTATAGACAGCAACAGACAAGTTAAAAAGGTAATACAGAAACACAACAGCCCTCCCAGAAACCAGAGTTCCCAGGAGGGGCTCCCAACCACTCTTCCACCTCCTTTCCACCCCTCTTCCTTATCCCAGACTTTGCCTTACATTCAAGGTGAGTTTGTAGAATTGTCCAGGGGGGTTAGGAAGCAGAAGGATTAGTTACACAGCAGGTTAGGGAGAGAAGGGAGACAGCCAAAGCCAGAGAGCAACTCTGTTATCTCTATTTGTGTTCTTGTTTTTATCCATCTCAGCAAGCCTATGAGTGCAGTAGCCATCAGCATTGTTTCCTTTTCACAGCCTAGCATCTAATTCCTCTCACTGAAATATCCCAGCTAGGCTCAAACTAGCACAGATTCTATGGTTCTCTGTTACTGAAGTTTCCAATTCAGGCAACTAAAACTCCCTGAAGCATCAAACCTTGGGAGCCCTGAAATAGCTGACTTCCCACACCTGTATTTTTATAAGCAATTATCTGTCATGAACCACTTCTGTATAAAACTTTCTGTAATACTTTTACCATCACTGCCTGTTAAAAAAGGGAAAGGGAGGGGAAAAAAATGTTGTTTTCTGATACATCTCCCCCAGCTGAGGTCTCTGAGCACGTTCAATGTGCAAAAAGCATTGAAAGGTGTATGACAGACTGCTGACATAATCATCTCTAGCAGGGAGCCCCTGTAAATTCAGCCTGCTTTCTTCCAGCCTCTTGTAAGGGGCAGGATGAAAATAAGAAGACAGAAATGAAGAAGAAAATCAAGCTGATGGCATTAGTTGGATGCAGCTCACCAGGAGCTAGTCATAACCACTCTTGTTCAACGTCTTTTTTGGGTGCCATGGACAGAGGCACTGAGTGCAGACTCAGCAAGTCTGCTGAGCACACCAAGCTGTGTGGTGCAGCAGCCAGGCTGGAGGGCAGGGATCCAGCCAGAAGGACCTGGGCAGGCTGCAGAGGTGGGCAAAAGACAAGATCAGGAGGTTCAACAAGACCAAGCACAAGGTCCTGCAGCTGGGTGGAGGCAATGCCAAGCACTAATCCAGGCTGGGCAGTGAGTGGCAGGAGAGCAGCCCTGAGGAGAGGGACTTGGGGGTGCTGCTGGATGAGAAGCTCAGCAGGAGCCAGCAGTGTGCACTTGCAGCCCAGAAAGCCAAGCAGAGCCTGGGCTGCAGCAGCAGAAGTGTGGCCAGCAGGGCCAGGGAGGGGATTCTCCCCCTCTGCTCTGCTCTGCTGAGACCCCACCTGGAGTACTGCATCCAGCTCTGGAGCCCCATTACAAGAAGGATATGGAGATGCTNGGCTGGCTGAGGCTGTGTGCAGCCTGCTCTAGGGTAGGGTGTCCCTGGGCATGGCAGGGGGCTTGGAAGTAGATGATCCTTGTGGTCCCTTCCAACTCTGACTGATTCTATGGTTCTATGGGATATTCAAAACCTGCCTGGATGCATTCCTGTGTGATCTGGTGTAGGAAATCCTTCTCTGGAAGGGAGGTTGGACTGGATGAGCTTTGGAGGTCCCTTCCAGCCCCTGACATTCTATGATTCTGTGATTCCTTGTGTACTGTGCCTGAGTTGCTGCTCCTTGAAATAGTTTTCAGCATAGTTCTGTGCCTTTACTAAAGCCTTTCTTTTGCAGCAAGATGTTACTAAGGAATATTTGAGTTTAAAACATCAGCAGAGTCACACAGAATCACAGAATCAATTAACCAGGTTGAAAAACACCTCTGAGCCCAATCTATCACCATTCTAATTAACTAAACCATGGCACCAAGTGCCTCATCCAGCCTCTTCTTAACCAGCTCCACGGATGGTGACTCCACCTCTTCCCTGGGCAGCCCATTCCAATGCCAATCACTCTTTCCATGAAGAATTTCTTCCTGAAGTCCACCCATGTCATTTCATTGAATTACAGATCACAGATCATGTGTCAGCTCAGGGTACTTCATAGAATCAAGCAGGTTGGAAGAGACCTCCAAGCTCATCCAGTCCAACCTAGCACCCAGCCCTATCCAGTCAACCAGACCATGGCACTAAGTGCCTCATCCAGGCTTTTCTTAAACACCTCCAGGGATGGTGGCTCCACCACCTCCCTGGGCAGCCCTTTTCAATGCCAATCACTCTCTGTGAAGAACTCCCCAAGCTTCCATTCCTACCACTGCAACCACTGCTATAGTGACCCATCACCTGAATTAAAGATAGTTTGGACTTTGCTTTCTCCCTTGATAGCCAGAACAGAAGCTAAGAAAGAAGAGCATTGTTTGTGACACCTTTTAACCTCTGTCTTAAATATGTGATTCACAGTCTCACAGTCTCACAGTATTACCAAGGCTGGAAGAGACCTCACAGATCATCAAGTCCAAGCTGTTACCACAGAGCTCAAGGCTAGACCATGGCACCAAGTGCCACGTCCAATCCTGCCTTGAACAGCTCCAGGGACAGCGACTCCACCACCTCCCTGGGAGGGACTTCTCAGGGTGTCAGGTAGTGATAGGAGTGGGGGGAATGGATCCAAGCAAGAGGAGAGGAGGTTTACATTAGACATTAGGAAGAAGTCCTTCAGTGTGAGGGTGGTGAGACACTGAAACAGGCTGCCCAGGGAGTTGTTGGAAGCCTCATCCCTGGAGATTTTTAAAGCCAGGCTGGAGGTAGCTCTGAGCAAACATGATCTAGTGTGAGGTGCTCCTGTCCATGACAATCCCTGAGGTCCCTTCCAACCCTGACAACTCTGTCATTTTGTGATTCTTTGCTCTTATACATATTTTTTTCCAGTAGAGCTCCAGTAGATTTCCCAACTTATCTAACAGAACCCTAAAACCAGCCCAAAATTATTCATCAGAAGAAATCCAAACAATGGGCACAAGCAAGAGGAAAAAGTTACCCTGTGCCAGGTCCCTCAGGAATGGTAATGAATAGAATAGAATAGAAACAAGCAGGTTGGAAGAGACCTCCAAGATCATCCAGTCCAACCTAGCACCCAGCCCTATCCAGCCAACCAGACCATGGCACTAAGTGCCTCATCCAGGCTTGGCTTCAACACCCCCAGGGATGGTGACTCCACCACCTCCCTGGGCAGCCCATTCCAATGCCATTCACTGTCTGACCACCTTATT
This sequence comes from Tricholaema leucomelas, assembly GCA_013400475.1. Taxonomy (NCBI): domain Eukaryota; kingdom Metazoa; phylum Chordata; class Aves; order Piciformes; family Lybiidae; genus Tricholaema lacrymosa; species Tricholaema leucomelas. The sequence goes on from WAAF01011944.1 coordinate 24,867, forward strand.
ATTGTGTAAATCTGAATATACTCCTGAAGTGTGGCTCCTACTGCTTGAGGATAGAGGAAAAGAAGGAAGAAGCAGCTCTTTTTCACCCTTAGTCTCTCCTGCCTAAGATGCAGCTTCCCTCAGATATTTGACTATGTTCGCAGTAGGTTCATGTCAGTGGGGGTCCTAACCCAAAGGTGTGGGGAACTTAACCCTAAGTCATTGGTTTCTTTGATCTCTCCAAGACCCCCCACTGCTCACACACACCACAGAGACTGGAATAAAGCCTCACAAAACCGCTGTGCTGGGGATTAGCTCTAAATATAGCACTGCTGCTGCTTGTGTGTACCTTTGTTCAGAGCAAAAGAGGGCAGGCAGCTTGGCAGTCTAGCAACAGTTCATTAGGTTGCTACAAGGATGATCCATGTGTGATGTCTTCCTTATTGGGGGTGGGGGGGGAAATCCCTAACTATTAATTTATTCTAAAACTCAACATGGAATTTTGTTGATGGAAAATAATTGCCTTGAGTGCTGTGTCCAGTTCTGGGCTCTTCAACTCAAGAGAGAGGTTGAGGTGCTGGAAGGTGTCCAGACAAGGACAACAAGGCTGGTGAATGGCCTGGAACACAAACCCTATGAGGAGAGGCTGAGGGAGCTGGGGGTGTGCAGCCTGCAGAAGAGGAGGCTCAGGGCAGAGCTCATTGCTGTCTACCACTACCTGAAGAGAGGCTGTAGCCAGGTGGGGTTGGGCTCTTCTGCCAGGCAACCAGCAATAGAACAAGGGGACACAGCCTCAAGTTGTGCCAGGGGAGGTCTAGGCTGGATGTTAGGAGGAAGTTGTTGGCAGAGAGAGTGATTGGCATTGGAATGGGCTGCCCAGGGAGGTGGTGGAGTCACCATCCCTGGAGGTGTTCAAGAAAAGCCTGGCTGGGGCACTTAGTGCCATGGTCTGGTTGACTGGATAGGGCTGGGTGCTAGGTTGGACTGGATGAGCTTGGAGGTCCCTTCCAACCAGGTTGATTTTATGATTCTACATGATTTTGTTTCCTCCCTGTGTGAAATAGAAACAAAACAAATCACAAGATTGAAAGAGAGGGGAAAAAAGAGGAGGAAGAAAAGAGAAAATAGAAACAAAAGAAAACAAAGCAGAAGAATAAAAAGGAGGGAGGAAAAAAAGAGGAGAAAAGAAAGAAAAAATAAAGGAGGGGGAAAAAAGAGAAAATAGAAACAAAACAAAACAAAACAAAACAAAACAAA
>WAAF01011946.1:7819-48123 GCA_013400475.1 Tricholaema leucomelas
CTACTATCCACCAGTACCCCCAGGTCCCTTTCTTCCTGGCTGCTCTCCAGCCACTCTGTCCCCAGCCTGTAGTGCTGCTTGGGGTTGTTGTGGCCAAAGTGCAGAACCCTGCACTTGGCCTTGTTAAATTTCATCCCATTGGCCTCTGCCACCCATCCAGCCTGTCTAGGTCCCTCTGCAAGGCTCTCCTACCTTCCAACAGATCAACACTTTAAAATACATCTTAAAACAAACAAAAAAATCACACACACCCCCAGTAAGTAACAACAAAGAAGGAAAAGAGTTATCCAAAATCTCCACAGCATTTTCCAGCAATTTATGTCTCATATTCAGATGTCTAACCAGGTTTTCCACATTTCTCAGCAGCTGCAACTCAAACTGCCATGTTCATAGAATCAACCAGGTTTGAAGAGACTTCCAAGATCATCCAGTCCAACTTAGCACCCAGCCCTGTCCAATCAACAACTGGTTGTTCACACAACAATCTGGTTTTTCACACCACAATCTAGTTGTTCACATCAGATCCACCACAGGCATCTCAGCAGGGAGTTAGTACTGAGTTTGCAACCTCAAAGATGACAGGGTAAGATAACTCAAACCCAGTATGCCCTGCTGCAGACAAATAAACACAGGGGTAAAGACATAGGCGGTCCAAACAGGATGACAGCCCTGTCTGGTCAAAGTTGGAGACTGACTGTTGCAGTGGTGTGGAGGTGGTTGTTGTGGAAAAGTCCATGCTACAGACACAGGATCACAGGATTTCAGGCTCACAGGATGTCAGAGGTTGGAAGGGACCCAAAGAGATCATCAAGTCCAAACCCCCTGACAGAGCAGGACCACACAATCTAGCTCAGATCACAGAGGAACACATCCAGATAGGTCTTGAAAGTCTCCAGAGAAGGAGACTCCACAACCTCTCTGGGGAGCCTGTGCCAGTGCTCTGGGACCCTTACAGTAAAGAAGTTCCCCCTTGTGTTGAGGTGGAACCTCCTGTGCTGCAGCTTACACCCACTGCTCCTTGTCCTATCCCAGGGAGCAGTGAGCAGAGCCTGTTCCCCCCCTCCTCACCCCCAGCCCTCAGATATTTATAAACATTTATTAAATCCCCCCTCAGTCTTCTCTTCTCCAGACTAAGCAGCCTCAGCTCCCTCAGCCTCTCCTCATCAGACAGTGCTCCAGAACCCTAATCATCCTTGTAGCCCTCTGCTGGACCTTCTCCAGCAGATCCCTGTCCCTCTTATACTGAGGAGCCCAAAACTGAATGCAGTGAGATGCTTGTAAGACACTATCTCACTTGTCCTAATCTAATTTAAAGTAGTAACAGAGGGGGCTCAGTTTTCTAGGATGCTCTTCCTGTGCTTCAGGGCTTAGTAGGCAGTCCCTGACTGTATGGCTTACGCTTTGCTGTTGTAGTTTTGTGACTCCAGAGTTGATGGATTTAAAGTTTGTGTTGTAAATACAGCACATTCTTCAACAGTGTTCTAATGTGCATGAGAAATCTCACAAACCACACAGATTTCTGGCATCTAAGGTACAAAGGATGTGAAAACCCCAGAAACAACCTAGACTATAAACACATGATGCAAGTTCTAAACTTTAAAACTCATTTGGGTCACTCCAGCTTGGTCACTTGGGCAAGATCATATCTACCTAAGGCAAGGATGCCCCAGGTTAGCAATTCATCTTTCTCATCTTCTGTTGCTAGCAGAAACAGACATGATGCTCCTGCCAGCAGACAGGGATGACAAAAATTGCCATTACAGCCTCAAAGAAGCCCATTTATCTCTAGTATTACAGGTGCGTAGTGCAGTGTAATGGGACAATTAGAGTTAAAAAGGAGGGAAATTAGGATTCAGTTATAGGTGTGATACTCCTGTGTGAAATGACTTGTTATTCTAATGCATCTCCCTGAAGCTGGACATCCACATCATAAAAATGTGGGAACAGATACTTACAGTTCACCTTCTGAAGAGAAGCCAAGAATTAATTTGTAATTTCGAGTTAATCAGAGCGTGTCCAGAGAAGGGCCACAGGGATGCTCAGAGGGCTGGAGCAGCTCTGCTGTGAGGACAGACTGAAAGAGTTGGGGCTGTTCAGTCTGCAGAAGAGGAGGCTCCCAGGTGACCTTCTTGTGGCCTTGCAGTATCTGAAGGAGGCCTACAAAAAAGCTGGGGAGGGATGTTTCAGGCTATCAGGGAGTGACAGGACTAGAGGGAATGGAGTGAAGTTGGAGATGGGGAGATTCAGACTGGCTGTGAGGAGGAAGCTGTTCAGCATGAGACTGGTGAGAGGCTGGAGTGGGTTGCCCAAGGAGGTGTTTGAGGCCCCATGCCTGGAGGTGTTTAAGGCCAGGCTTGGATGGGGCTGTGGGCAGCCTGATCTAGGGTAGGGTGTCCCTGGGCATGGCAGGGGGGTTGGAACTAGATGATCCTTGTGGTCCCTTCCAACCCTGACTGATTCTGTGATTCTATGATTCAGCAGTTTGGGGAAGCATTGGCACACCTTCTCTTCACACTTTATAGACAAAGAGTAGAAATTATTCTTCAAGGCTTTGAAATGTACCTGGTGCCTGCACATAGTGGCATAGCATCACTTTCAGAACAATGACTTTTGCACTATTATTCATTTCTTGTTTTCTCCATGCAGCATTCCATGAATGTAGTAATGACATTGTACTTAAAAGGTCAACAACATTAGAGCAATTACTTTAAAAATTATATCTATTACTTCCATTTTGAAATTAGCATTAAAATCATAGAATGGTTTAGGATGGAAGGAACCTCAAGGATCGTCCAGTTCCAACCCCCTGCCATAGACAGGAACACCTCCCACTAGAACAGGTCACTCAAGGCTTCATCCAACCTGGCCTTGAAAGCCTCCAGGGAGGTTGTGGAGCACAGAATCACCCAATGGTACCCATCTCCAGCTTCGCTCCATTGCCCCCGGTCCTGCCACTCCCTGATATCCTGAAAAGTCCCTTCACAGCTTCTTTGTAGGCCCCCTTCAGACACTGAAAGGCCACAATAAGGTCACCTGGGAGCCTCCTCTTCTCCAGGTTCCCAGGTGACCTTATGTTTACTTCTGCTTCATGCACAGTATCCTGTGTCCTGTGTCACACTGTACTAGCTAGAAGGGCAGAAAGCCAGGAGAACTAAATAACACCAGTTTAAGGAAGGTAAAAGTAGATAAGCTTTTTCTCAAATACATCAGTGAGCATTCAAGGGAGAAAGAAGATACTGTGGGAGCAGAATTCCCACACCTAGTGCAGAGTACGGGAACTACTTTCCACCTTCAAATCCCAGAAGGTGAGCCAAGCTTTTCTGTGTTGCAAGATGAAACACAATCTCAAGATGTCAAAGGCTGATGTTAAGTATAATTACTAAATATATTATCCATTGTAATCTTATTTGACTAAGTTATTTGCTTTAACTTGCACTTTACTGAAACAAAATGCTGGGTTTTCCAGTTGAGCCCTGGATAAAATATTTCAAACAATACATAATTTTATTATAAACTCACTAATAAGTATCTGTTGTCACAATTTAGATGTCCTAAAGGAAAACAGTAAAGAAGTATCAGGAAAAGTGTGAGCAGCAGGAAAAGGGAAGTTACTCTTCCCCTGTACTCAACACTGGTCAGGCCACACCTTGAATACTGCGTTCAGTTCTGGGCTCCTCAACTCGAGAGAGATGTTGAGGTACTGGAAGGTGTCCAGAGAAGGGCAACAAGGCTGGTGAGGGGCCTGGAGCACAGCCCTGTGAGGAGAGGCTGAGGGAGCTGGGGGTGTGCAGCTTGCAGAAGAGGAGGCTCAGGGCAGAGCTCATTGCTGTCTGCAACTACCTGAAGGGACGTAGATGGGAGTTGGTCTCTTCTGCCAGGCAACCAGCAACAGAACAAGGGGACACAGTCTTAAGTTGTGCCTGGGGAGTTATAGGCTGGATGTTAGGAAGAAGTTCTTCACAGAGAGTGATTTACATTGGAATAGGCCGCCCAGATAGGTAGTGGAGTTGCTGTCCCTGGAGGTGTTGAAGCAAAGCCTGGATGGGGCATTTAGTGCCATGGTCTAGTTGATTGGCTAGGGCTGGGTGCTAGGTTGGACTGAATGATCTTGGAGGTCTCTTCTAACCTGGTTGATCCTGTGATTCTAAGTATGACTCCTTGCAAAGCATTGCAGAAAAGACCTTGCATTCCAGCTGCATTTATAACAGATTTTGATAACCGTGATGTTTGTAAGTACCATTGCTTCTCCGCTCTGCAAGCAGATAATTCGTAGTTGGTACATGGAGGAGTAAAAGCTCTCTTTTTTTTCAAAACCGGAGTGACTTTGCCGGTGCAGCTCACAGTCTGCAGTAGCCTGCGATGTCCACGAGAGGGAGCTGTTGTTTAACAGGTGAAGATTCCTCTCCCCCCTTCATTCCGTGCCGGTTCCCTCAGCTTATCTGAAGCGAGAGGGCAATCTCCATCCTCATTAGAACGCTATTTTTTTGAAAGCTACACTGGTTTAACTTTTAACAAGGAAGGTACTGAAGATGGTGCTGCTAATGAGATTTGGTGCACTGTGCAGGTGGAGCCATAGGACAGGCGCCGCATGCCAAACCAGAGCCATAATAGCAGTAGGCATCACAGCAAGTACACATTTGCCGTGCTCGATGCTCGCAAAGGAAAGAGAAAACTTTTCCCAGGGATATATTCGTTTTAAAACGTGTCACTGTGAAATAAAGAAATAAAAACAATAGCTTGGAATTCATCGGGTCCTGCTTGACGAGTGAAAATAACGATCCACAGCTGCTACAATGTAAACATGCACTGAGAAGTGTTCTTCTTGACAACCTTCCAGACCACTGCTACTGGAAAAATCAAGGACACTGTGGCAGAAAACACAAGGAGTGGACTCTTGGAGTCCTGATGGTCTCTGCTCAGCCCCTACAGGGGCAGAACTACTTGGAACAAATATATGCTTATATTGGGGCCGGGGGAAGTTTAGAAGCAAAGGAGAAGGCAAATATGTCTTGGCAGTCTCCTGCTGTATTAGAGCATCGAAATCCACTCCTTTTGTACAACTTGGCAAACGATCCCAGAATTCTTCTTCCTGCAGCCTGTCCCAGGTTGACTGTGCCAGCAGGTACAAAAGCCATAATACCAGATTAGAGATGAACGACACTGTAAAGGGACTTTGGTTAAACAAACTAGATTGAAAACCAGTAAGTATGTTGATGATGTGACTGAAATTCATACCAATATTTTTTTTCATTACATAAGCTAGAAATATATAAAATAAATAGCAAAAGGGAAGTTGGTAGGCAAAAAAAGGAGGAAAGAAGGTTATAGAAAAAAGAGGAAAGAAGGTTATAGATGCAGTTCTTTCCTGTCTGCACAGCTTTACTTACAGGAGTAGTCCAGCTGAATATATTAAGGTTAACCCTTTTCATTATCGTGCCTCTAAACTTCTAGTTAGAATAGAATAGAATCAAGCAGGTTGGAAGAGACTTCCAAGATCATCCAGTCCAACCTAGTACCCAGCCCTGTCCAATCAACCAGACCATGGCACTAAGTGCCTCATCCAGGCTTTGCTTGAACACCCCCAGGGACAGTGACTCCACCAGCTCCCTGGGCAGCCCATTCCAATGCCAATCACTCTCTCTGCGAAGAACTTTGCAGGTTCGTTTAGATTTTGTGCATTTTGATTATGCAGCTATTTCCCCCCCCACCCCGGTCTATAATATGACTCTGAATCAAACACAATACCTCCAGAATTATTTAAATATATGTTGATTTAAAATTCCACACATTTCCTGGCCTTAATTTTGCCCTTTGTCTGAAACTAATAGTCATCAAAATTGCAGTTGCTTAACCGCTGCCTTTAAACAAGCAAACATTCCACGTTTGATTGACAGAGAAACCTCCTCATCAAGATTTTTTTCTTTCAATATTCTATTCTTTTATGGCTTCATTAGGAATAAAAAAAATGCAATGAAATAAGATATAAGTAAAAAAAAAAAAACACAAAAAAAAAACAAAACCAAAAAAACAAACCCCAAACCTATTACAATTAAGCCCATTCTCAAATTAATTAAATAGCACTGTCCTCCAAACATTTCATTCAAAAATGTTGAAATTCCTCAACTTAAAATGCTGTGAATTAACATTTCCACCCCCAACCCCCCCCGATCCTCAACAAAAAGACTCGGCTTTCTCTGCTCCGCGCTTCAGAACTGACATATTGTGCAATAAACAGCAATCAGCCTAAAGATGCTATATTAAACAAACCAAGTTTTGTTTTGCTAAACTAAGCAAAATTAGTTGAATGCCCTAAGTAATAGTTGCTGGTATTTTTTTTGGTGAATTATTTCTCCACTTGTTTTTGTGTCTGTGCATAAATTAAAAATCTGCTGAAATTTATTATTCATCTGAGATGTAATTAATATGCAAAAATATGCAAATTAAGATGCAATTAGGCTTCAATTCTCTAGTGGAATTTTCCATTATAATTTAATACAAAGTAATAGAGTAATTGGTGTCACGTGTAATTACGGTTACTCACGTGTACTTGCGGACGTGGAAATGGTGTGGTATATGTTAGTTATCCTATGCAAATGCACCGTGCAGGCTCTTAACACTTGGGAGCCAGGTAAACAAAGATTGCCTTAAAAAAAAGGAGTGAGCAATACTGACCCCCTCTTTCTTGCCATTCGTTTTCCAGACTATGAATAATGATAACTATTTTTTTGCTGTGTTTATTTCTCGGCATCTTTGAATAGGTAGCATGACACAATCACTGGAACAGGCGCCCCAGAGAGGTTGTGGAGTCTCCTTCCCTGGAGACTTTCAAGGCCTGTCTGGGTGTGTTCCTCTGTGATCTCTGCTAGGTTGTGATCCTCTTTGGTCCTCTGTGATCTGTGCTAGATTGTGTGGTCCTGCTCTGTCAGAGGGGTTGGACTCACTGATCTCCTTGGGTCCCTTCCAGCCCCTAATATCCTATGAGCCTGTGCTAATACTAGGCTTTCTGATTTTCATGTCTTCTTTAGGAAAGTGCCTTTGGGAAAGCAGGAAAAGAAAATATATTACCAAAGCCACAAAGATTTGAAGGATCTGTGATACATGCAACACAGATTTGTCAAGCTTTTAACACAAAATGTATTCCCAGCCTTGCTGTGATATACAATGAGTTTCAATTGGTTTATAATGTGGTATTTCCTACCATGCAGCTTCGCCCTGCAACCTATACTGCAAAATCAGATTCATAAAATAGAGTCATAGAACCAGCCAGGTTGGAAGAGACCTCCAAGATCATCCAGTCCAACCTAGCACCCAGCCCTAGCCAATCAACCAGACCATGGCACTAAGTGCCTCATACAGTTATAAGGCTTGTCTGGAGACAGAACCCACAAACAGTTGTGGATGTGAGTACATGTCCTGGGTGAGCAAATCACATGGAATTTGAGTTTTATGAAGTGCTAACATATGAAGGATCAGCCTCTGACTGTATTATTAGCTATATGTGGTATCACAAAATAATTCACAAAGCTTAGGTCATTATCCTGCCCTGAAGTTAAATTCTTGCTTTGCACCTGGAGAATTTTGTCTAGAGCAATAAACTTGCCAGATCACTCAGTTAGTCCAAGTGTCACCATTTACCTGGTAACTGCAGTATCACAGTTGTGTCATACAGACAGATTACCATGCACTTGAATTTACAAAATCCACCTGAATCTGCAAATAAAAAAGTAAGGATAGAGAAAAGCAACAACAATCAAACCAAACCCACAAAAACAACGCTTTCCAAATGTTATGGTAAGAGGAGAAGAAGGATGAACAAATACAACATGAATTTGTTCTTAGCTCTGACTCCTAAAACACCGTTATCTCTCAGCAGAGTACATCTCTCATCTTGTAACACCTTAACAGCAACACATAAGCCAGAAGCATGTGTATGAAAGAAAAGAAAAACAACCATTCCAGGCTTTGTTTTTGATCAGTGCTAAGGCATTTTGTACAACCACATTTTAGTTTTAATGCTGTCACCTTCCCCAAACCCTTTTCTGTCTCCGTTGCCCCCAGGTTAGAACTTTTCTGTTGTTGTAAGTTACAAGTTTAATGCAAATGGATCAATAGGTAGGTAGGTAGGTGGGGTGAAGAAAGGGAAATTGGAATGATTTAATACAACGAGTGCAGAGCTTTGGTGTGCCAAACTGGTCTCCTTCTCTTTCTTATCATTTGCTTCTACTGCTGCCAGCTAATTATTTAAAGGCAAAGGCATCTACGTGAGCAAATAAAATCTCCCATTAGTCTCTCGTGCTGCACCCTTCCCTAGCCCCACCCATTCATCCATATGTAGCTTTTCCATTCACTCCCATAATACCACCAATTACTATGCAGTCAGGACCATTCATATTCATATTCACATCTCACTGTGGACATTTAAGCTACACTCTGAGCAACACTCATACCTTAAACTACACCTATTATACAGCTGTTGTACAATTACTGTAAATGAAGTATACAATATGGGGCTCAGCTTGTATAATAATTTGTAATCAGTGATAGGGGAAGAGGGTTTTGTGTACTTCTGCCCTGCGTACCTTTTGGTCTCCTTATTTCCATCATTCTTTCTCCCCTTGGGCTTCCTTCAATAAAGGCTTATTCTGAGAGACACAATAAAGAGATTCTTATCTGGGGTAAAATAACCTAGCCCTCCTGCAACTACACTGGTTTATGCCAGCTGAGACAGTCAGCCTGTCTGTCTCAGCACACAACCACTGATCTCCTTTGTATTGTTCTTTACTGAAACAGATTTTACTCCTGATTTGCACCAGGTATCACAAGGAAATATGTCACCTACATGTAATAAGACAAGATAAGACAAGATAAGATAAGATGAGCAGAAGAAAGGTCAAGCAGAATCACTACAGATAGCACTGTAACAAAATTTAGTGATCTTTTGCTTGGTTACTTTATAGGGTATAAGCTGCTCCTACAGGCAAAACATTGTAGACATGATGGATCAGTGCTTTGATCCAGTGGCAAAGCTCAGGCTGATAACAAAGGAAACTCAAGAGAACACCATATATGCAGGTCAACTATCTCACTGGTGGCCTAAAGTTTTCACAGTCTTTGCAATATTCCCATACTTGTAATTTTGTCACTTGGAGTTTGGATGCATTTATCACTTACAAGAGCAAAGCCATGAGCACAACATCTTGACTAGTTGTGGAAATGTTCTTTGATAGCATGGAAAACCATTTCAGTATCAGTAGATGCTTTAAAACATAAGAGATCAAAGGAGAACTCCTACTTTACTGTCTTACAAAGTAACTGTCAGGTGCTATCCAGAATTGTCACCAATACCATATTCTTTACATGCACTCCTTCACTTCACACGACATTGTTGTGTCCTTCCACTATGATTTTTTCCTGACCTACAGATCTTATACATAGAGGTAACTTCCTTTGTGACTGTCTTCAGAAGATTGTGATTGACTGCATGGGGACTGGTCAAGTATAGTCTCCTTAGTGACTGTTTGCAACTGTACAGCCTTAAGATAGGTAGTCTGTCTTAGTAGTGTTACAAAAGTCCTACCATCTATAGTGCTTTGTTATCAAAGAGAATAACGATGCTGACCAAGTTTTCAGAGCATTTTAACAGACATTACTGTTCCAATTAGAGCAGGCTTTCTTCCTTTCTTCCTTAAAGCAGCAGGTCACAGTCAGTATTTCTGGTGCCATCTCATTGGGTGACCTTTAGATGAGTTCTTGTAAGGGATTTTCAGCTGAATAATTCATAGAATCACAGAATCATAGAATCAAACAGATTGGAAGAGACCTCCAAGATCACCCAGTCCAACCTAGCACCCAGCCCTAACCAGTCAACCAGACTATCCAGAGCATGGCACTAAATGCCTCACCCAGGCTTTCCTTGAACATCTTCAGGGACGGTGACTCCACCACCTCCCTGGGCAGCCCATTCCAATGCCAATCACTCTCTCTGGCAACAACTTCCTCCTAACATCCAGCCCAGACCTTCCCTGGCATAACTTGAGGCTGTGTCCCCTTGTTCTGTTGCTGGTTGCCTGGCAGAAGAGACCAACCCCCACCTGGCTACAACCTCCCTTCGGGTAGTTGTAGACAGCAAATTGTTGCATTCTATGCTACTACTGCTGTTGTAAGTGGATTTACTAGCAGAGTCTTTCCTCCCTTGTGTGCCATGTTACATGGAAGAAGCAGCATCACTGTACCTTCATGAGCATTTTATAGAACTCTCTCTCACTCCTTTGTTTTTCAAGAGTCCTGCTGATCTATGTCCAAGGAAGGCAACACTGTTTTCCATCAGAGTCTGATGAAAAGATCAGCCTTTACATTTACTGCTGTTACTCAAAATACTTGTTTTCTACCAGTAACTAAAGGAGCAAACAGAGATTGCTTGTTGGTGCTGTGTTACTTCTTCACTGCTGCACTTAGTGACTCTCATTCTTATGTTCATGAACCTATACCAAAGAGTTTCCCCATTTCTTACACACCTGCATGTTTCTGCAGTGAGAGATGGATTAATTCAAACAGTTGTCAGCAAAGCAGGAAACATTCTCACTTAAGGGAACCACACCACTCAACCTGTTAGTGGTTTGGAGTAGTTGTGTTTGCCAGATGTATCAAAAGATACAGTATGAAAGGTCATTCTTAGATGACCTTGTGAAAGGCAGCTGTTCCAAACACCACATCTGCTGCAGTTTAGCTATCTCAGATAATTAGAATCTTGTATGAGGTTAGATACCAAAATCCTCCTCTATGCCTATAGTAAGGTCTCTTTAGCCCAGTTTCAAGACACAGAATCTTTACTTATTTGTAGGTTGAGAAAGGACTTCAGGTAAATAAAATCAGTTCTGGTTAAGATGAATTCTTCTACAAGTGCCAAGAGAAATATTAACACATAATTTGCATGAAGAGCATTTGATGAGCTTCCAAAGCCCTACAGTTAAGCAGTAAAATAAATGTTCTTAATTGAAGAAATATTTTAGGCTCCAAGTTTTCATACAGTAATTTACTCTCTCCAAATGGATGCTTTGTCTCTTTGTGTAGATGCAGAGAAGGAAACATTTTTTTAGCTCTTTGGCTATGGAAAGAAATGTGACCTGCATGATGACACTTAAAAGAGTCATAGTCTCTTGGGCAGTGGCTTCATGAGCAGCAGCACCATTTTAAACAGCCTCCCATCCTTCTGGTCCCTAGCTTAATGTACCCACACCATTTCTACCCTTCAGTTGTACACCCAGAAAGGGAACAAAGTGAAAAGGGTTAAAAATAACCTCTTAAAACAATTCCTTTTAACCTGACCATGTTAGACATACTACTGCTAAAAAGAATGCCTCAAGTCACATTCTTGCTTTGCCAGGCTCTGTCCCTTTCTACTGTGTCTTCTAATGGATTATCCTCTGGGTCATCTTCTGGATTTCATGGAAATGCCTACAAATTATGTCTACTGTGTCCTCTAAAGGAAGCACTGTCTGTCTTGTCATTCTCTGCTATAAAATCCATCCCTTTATCTTCCATATCTTCTGCAATAGTCAACAGTAGTCATCATCTCTAACTGCAAAGACTACGTTTTGTGTGAGGGTCTTGCTAACTTGATTTATATTACCTTATCTTAGAATCATAGAACCAGACAGGTTGGAAGAGACCTCCAAGATCATCCAGTCCAACCTAGCACCCAGCCCTATCCAGTCAACCAGACCATGGCACTAAGTGCCCCAGCCAGGCTTTTCTTCAACACCTCCATGACAGTGACTCCACCACCTCCCTGGGCAGCCCATTCCAATGCCAATCACTCTCTCTGGCAAGAACTTCCTCCTAACATCCAGTCTATACCTTCCCCAGCACAACTTGAGACTGTTCCCTTCTTCTGTTGCTGGTTGCCTGGGAGAAGAGACCAATCCCCACATGGCTACAACCTCCCTTCAGGTAGTTGTAGACTACACTTAGTTATAGACTATCTTTTGACTTGATCATCCTGGTTTGGCCTCCCATGAACTGATGACAGCAATGAGGTCACCCCTGAGCCTCCTCTTCTCCAGGCTAAACATCCCCAGCTCCCTCAGCCTCTCCTCACAAGGTTTGTGTTCCAAACCTCTCACCAGCTTTGTCGCTCTTCTCTGGACACTTTCCAGCACCTCAACATCTCTCTTGAATTGAGTGGCTCAGAATTGGACACAGGACTCCAGGTGTGGCCTGACCAGTGCTGAGTACAGGGCAAGAATAACCTCCCTCGTCCTACTGGCCACACTGTTTCCTTCCCCTCCCATAAATAAATAGTATGCAGCTTCTATCTGAGGCCATTTTACTCATTTATTCTGCTGAAAATATCTTTATTTTACCACATGTTCACCCCTATTTCCTCCTCTCCAACTGCTCATCACCACTACTACGCTAACAAAGATGCCGTATAACAATTAATTGCTTTGCTTTGTATTATAGCTCATCAACTTGTTGGGAGCTAGGAAAAAATGAAATAATGGGGGTCACTTCTGGAAAAATGAGTTTATTTTCATGCCAGCTGCAGAAAATGAGCAAGTCTGGCTTCATGCCAGTTAAAGGGATGCTGTGAGAGGTTTCCTTCTGTTTGCCTGAAGCAGAAATGCCTATCTAAAGTTACATATGTATGTCCACACATACATGTACATGCATGGAATGTTAAACACATATAAAATTATTGTGCAGAATGGGCTAGATTTTACATGTCTTGCTATCTTTTGTCCTCTCTTTCCCTCTGTTTGTTTTACTTATATCAAAATCTCCTCTTCTCATGTATTTATCCTTTCACAGGCTCACAGGGTGTCAGGGGTTGGAAGGGACCCAAAGAGATCATCAAGACCAACCCCTGTGACAGAGCAGGACAATACTATATAGCAGAGATCACAGAGGAGCACATCCAGCCAGGCCTTGAAAGTCTTCAGAGAAGGAGTCTCCACAATGTCTCTGGGGAGCCTGTTTTAATGCTCTGCGACCCTTACAGTAAAGTTCCCTTTGTGTTGAGGTGGAACCTCCTGTGCTGCAGCTTCCAAACATTGCTCCTTGTCCTACCCCAGGGAGCAAGTGAGCAGAGCCTGTCCCCTGGCTCCTGACCCCCAGCCCTCAGATATTTATAACCATTGATAAAATCCCCTCTCAGTCTCTTCTCCTGACTGAACAGCCTGGCTCCCTCAGTGTCTCCTCATCAGGCAGAATAGAACAGACTAGACTAGACTAGACTAGACTAGAATAGAATAGAATCAACCAGGTTGGAAGAGACCTCCAAGATCATCCAGTCTAACCTAGCACCCAGCCCTATCCAGTCAACTAGACCATGGCATTAAGTGCCTCATCCAGGCTTTTCCTGAACACCCCCAGGGATGGTGACTCCACCACCTCCCTGGGCAGCCCATTCCAATGCCAATCACTCTCTCTGTGAAGAACTTCCTCCTAACATCCAGCCTAGACCTCCCCTGGCACAACTTGAGGCTGTGTCCCCTTGTTCTGTTGCTGGTTGCCTGCCAGATGAGACCAACCCCACCTGGCTACAACCTCCCTTCAGGTAGTTGTAGACAGCAATGAGGTCTGCCCTGAGCCTCCTCTTCTCCAGGCAGTGCTCCAGTCTCTTCACCATCCTCATAGCCCTTTCAGGAAAGGTTTATTAGGCTAACATAAATAGCGTTGCCTTACCAGCCAGCAAGGGTTTTATAACTACATGCTATGGAACATAAATACTATTGAACTAGTTTAAAGTTTGCTTAGAGTGTTTAGCCTTTTAAAAACAAGAGTCATCACTCCTCTATTAGTGAAACATTAAAGGATTAAAAGTTTGATGCAAATGGAAGGAACCAGATAGATATTTTCAAGCACTCAGCACCTGTGCTCTGGTGTTTTGACTAATGTATCTTCAATGGGCAAGAAAGCTGAGCTCTATGGACTTAGCAGATTACTTAATGGCAGTATGTGTTAGGGTACTGCTGTAAGTAAGTTTAGAAGTCACTGGACTCATTACTGAGACCCAAATACCTGTTTAACACTTAACTTGGACACTGCACGTGGCAGTGTCCTTCACTTTCAGATTCCTGGTGTGTATGAAATGCTTGTTTCTGGTTACAATTTCAGGAAATTTGAATCCAGCTATGAAATTATGAGAAAAGAAGGAAAATATTGAAATTGGTGAGCCTTACTAGCCAAGGAAACAAAAAAAAAGGAAGAGAGAGAGCATAACTGATAAATAAATGAAACAAGATGTAAAGAAGTATTAATGTTTTCATTATTTCAGACTATTTCTATTCTGTTGTAAGTGATTTCCATAGTAATATGGTTAGCTCAAAATCTGTCTTTGAGTATAAGGTCTCCCTAGAAAAAGCAAATGTGAAAAAGGCAATACTTTCAACACTTCTCTTCTCTAATAAAACGAACATTTTCCAATCTGCTTTTATTAAAACACAATAAATACCATCAAATTTTGACACAAAATCTCATTAGGCACTGTAAATATTTATCACTTTGCAGAAAGAAGATTATACATTAGTTCTATTCATTCAATTCACATCTGAGTAAGAATGAATTCATGTTTTATTTTGCTTCTTCTATTTAAAAAGGCCCAGTTACTGGAAGAAAATGAAAGAAACACTTTTTTGTTGTTGTTGCTGCTAGCAGATAGGCACAGAGAAACATCTCAGAGGTAAGTGCTCTGACATGCTGTTCCTTGACCCTGCAATTACTCCCTGCAAACACCATTTATGATTCTTACAAAGTCCTATTGATTTCAAAGGTAGGCAGTTCATGAAGACCTCTTTGCAAGAAGCAGCAGCTAACCTTTCTGTTTCTGGAATCTGGCTTCAAACATGGATGAGGTTACAAGGGGGAAAAAAAATAAAAGAAAATCTGATTATTTTATTCTCCTTTTAGCTTTGTAAGAGAATCACTATTATATTAACTGCTAGAGTTCAGAACAGAGAAAAGCCTTTATTCACAGAGATCAAAACTGGAAGAGCAGTGGCATAACACAGCGAGATGAGATGAATAGACAGAAAACTTGTGGAAGCCTGTGTCATGCCTCTCTGTACCAACCAACACCAGGACTCTATTATTATTTCTTTTTACATTAAATCTAACTCCAACTATTTTAAAAAGAGTGTATAAGATCTAAATGTCCAAAGTGTCTAAGTGGCATGTGTTCTGAGAAAAACCATTCTCAGGAGAGGAGAGCCCTGCAGAGGGACCTAGGCAGGCTGGATGGGTGGGCAGAGGCCAATGGGATGAAATTTAACAAGGCCAAGTGCAGGGTTCTGCACTTTGGCCACAGCAACCCCAGGCAGCATTACAGGCTGGAGACAGAGTGGCTGAGAGCAGCCAGGCAGAGAGGGACCTGGGGGTACTGGTAGATAGTAGGCTGAAGATGAGCCAGCAGTGTGCCCAGGTGGCCAGGAGAGCCAATGGCATCCTGGCCTGTATCAGGAACAGTGTGGCCAGTAGGACAAGGGAGGTTATTCTTCCCCTGTACTCAGCACTGGTCAGGCCACACCTTGAGTGCTGTGTCCAGTTCTGGGCTCCTCAGTTCAAAAGAGATGTTGAGGTGCTGGAAGGTGTCCAGAGAAGGGTGACAAAGCTGGTGAGGGGCCTGGAACACAGACCCTGTGAGGAGAGGCTGAGGGAGCTGGGGGTNGATAGGGCTGGGCGACAGGTTGGACTGGATGATCTTGGAGGTCTCTTCCAACCTGGTTGATTCTATTCTATTCTATTCTATTCTATTCTATTCTATTCTATTCTATTCTATTCTATTCTATTCTGTTCTATCCTATTCTATCCTATATTCTCTTCATTCTTGAAGATCTGTTGCTCTTGTAGTTTATGTTTTTACATAGAGAACAATGTGGATTGTTGCTGTGGTAGGCCTGTGTCGTGGAGGGCTCATAGGCCCGAAAATAGGCTTATTCGTGCCTTGCCCTGCCCATAACCAGAGGTAAACATATAACGAGCACAAAGGGGCACAACAAGCCTGGTGCCATAAAGTCTGGCCTGCCCAGGACCCCTGATTGCGTAAACATGGTTGTATAAGCACCACACGCCCAGCTCGTGCCTGCCTAGTGTAGGGCCTGTGTGATTCCCATTTCTGGGAGGTCCAGGCCTGTGGCTTTTGCCTGTTATGGTAAGGTTTGGCTGACTTCCAACCTGATAGGTCATTCTAGTTGCCAAAGGGCCATTAATCTCAGCCCACATTTGATAACTAGAGGCACACAGGTGAACAGCACGGTCACGCTCACTCGCTCGCTCAGGCTCGCTCGCTTGCTCGCTTAGACTCACCAGCACTGCTTTTTGTCTAGGCCTGCCTGCATGCCCACCTGCAGGGCACCTGCCTTTAGGGAGCTCAGACTCCCAGCCAGCTGTGCACACTTGCATGCCATTGTGGTGAGTTACCAGGATTAGATCCTGTATTGCCTGCCTTTACCTACGGAGCTCAGACTGCCGTGCAGCCGTGCACTCTATTGCATGCCCTCTGCCTTATCATTGCCTGGCAAACGCCACTGCCGCCGAGTTAACCAGGAGCAGACCCCACTTGTCTGCACGCGATCGGCCTCTGTAGCCAGCATGAGACCGTGCTCAGACTGAGCCTCCTCTTCTGCAGGCTGCACACCCCCAGCTCCCTCAGCTTCTCCTCTCAGGGCTGTGCTCCAGGTCCCTCACCAGCTTCGTCTCCCTTCTCTGGACATGTTCCAGTATCTCAATACCTCTCTTGAATTGAGGAGAGAGATGTTGAGATACTGGAACCTGTCTGATGGGTGTTCCAAAGGTTCTGAAGAAATAACCTAAAATTATTTGTTGTGGGTTATTTAAAACCCTCTGGTTCCCACTACAATAAATTATGTCCAGCTCCTGCAACTAATCAAGTCTGTCATTACTGTTTGACTATTTCTTTGGAAGGGTGACTTTTTTTTTTCCTGGAATCATGGTTTATTTTTTTTTTCAAGCTAGCCTTAATCACAGTCTCACAGTCTCACAGTATCACCAAGGTTGGAAGAGACCTCACAGATCATCAAGTCCAAGCCATTACCACAGAGCTCAAGGCTAGACCATGGCACCAAGTGCCACGTCCAATCCTGCCGTGAACACTCCAGGGATGGCGACTCCACCACCTCCCTGGGCAGCCCATTCCAGTAGCCAATGACTCTCTCAGTGAAGAACTTTCTCCTCACCTCAAGCCTAAATTTCCCCTGGCGTAGCTTGAGGCTGTGTCCTCTTGTTCTGGTGCTGGCTGCCTGAGAGAAGAGAGCAACCTCCTCCTGGCTACAACCACCCCTCAGGTAGTTGTAGACAGCAATAAGGTCTGCCCTGAGCCTCCTCTTCTCCAGGCTAAACAATCCCAGCTCCCTCAGCCTCTCCTCGTAGGGCTGTGCTCGAGGCCTCTCCCCAGCCTCGTTACCCTTCTCTGGACACGTTCAAGCATCTCAATGTCCCTCTTAAACTGGGGGGCCCAGAACTGGACACAGTACTCAAGGTGTGGTCTAACCAGTGCAGAGTACAGGGGCAGAATGACCTCCCTGCTCCTGCTGGCCACACCATTCCTGATGCAGGCCAGGATGCCATTGGCTCTCTTGGCCACCTGGGCACACTGCTGGCTCATGTTCAGGTGGGTATCAATCAGCACCCCCGGAAATAAATAAATACCAATTAAAAATAATGAATCGAAAAGAAAAACAGCAGAAATGAGACAATTGGGAGCTTCCAATCTAAGCTTGGGTTTTCCAAAATAGATGAGTATTTATATGTAAAAGGGAAGTCTGAATTTTATCTGAATGTGTCTGTCCAGGCTGGGTAGAAAGACCACCTTCATTATTCACATACCTAAATGACTATGTTAACAAGTACTTCTAATTGCCATATGGAACTAGATATCTGAGAAAGATATTTATATGAAACACAAACTGTAGAAAAGGATATTCTCTTCTTTATTAATCTGATGCCAACATTTTGCTAATTAAACCACCACATGTCTCATGTCACTTCCTACGTAGGTCACTGGAAGAGGAGATACATTTGAGCAACCTTAAGGATGAATCCCAGGGGAGCATCCCACAAACGCATGGTATTTAAGCTTGCAAGTGCATTAAACAAATCACAGACTACATTCCAGCCTAAATCACAGACGTGGCATGACACAATTAGAAGATTTATTGATTCTTTGGGCTAGAGATCTCACAGCTTGCGCTGGGAGCTCTACACCCACCAGAACCAACAGATTCGCTTCATCACAAATAATCTTTCTAAACTAGCACAGAGAAGTTTATGAAGTTGAAACTGCCTGAGTTCAACTTTGCTTGTTTTCAACTTTGTTTCTATTTTAACCTAACTCTAAACTGAACACATTTTGTATTAGTTGCATGTGTCACCACCCTGACTCACTGGCAGCCAGCCTGCGGTAGCAGGATCACTTATGAAGCAAGGCGGAAAAAAACGGGATAAACAATGTTTTCTTCAGACTACTTACCATCTGCCTGCATGAGAAATTCTTACCTCTTTAGGTAGTCCTTCTTTGCTTTTTGAGGAATAGAGATGAGAAAAATGATCTGGATTTGTCCACAGGTACAGGGTTCTTTAAAAAGTTGGCTGCGGGGTCGGAAAAGCCAAGAGACAACTCAACATGAGCTAGCTTCAAGGTGATTCAGCTTTATTCAGAGAGCATCGGGGTCCAAGTTCCAGAGCACTAACTTTCTGGTTACGGTGAGTAAAAGTGAACACATCCAGCATGCAATGCAGCACATCCAGCATGCAATGCAGCACATCCAGAGATTGGAATTTGCATAGTCCTCCCACCTGTGGTGTCTTTCAGGGCTAACTTCCTTCCTAATCTGGACATAGTCCCACAGAAGCTGTTTATCAGAAGGCTCAAGGACACATTCCTTTGAGCTTCTTCACACACACTGCTGTGGCTTACTGCGTTTCAATACTCAGACCTCACATCCAAGGCTTGATTGTACATGCTTCTAGGGGCTCATGCCCCCTTTCATAGAATTATAGAATCATAGAATGGTTTAGGTTGGAAGGGACCTCAGGGATCATCCAGCTCCAACCCCCTGCCATAGGCAGGGACACCTCCCACTAGAGCAGGTTGCTCAAGGCCTCATCCAGCCTGGCCTTAAACGCCTCCAGGGAGGAAGCATCCACAACCTCCCTGGGCAACCTGTGCCAGTGTCTTACCACCCTCACTGTAAAGAACTTCCTCCTAACATCCAGTCTAAATCTCCCCTCTGCCAGCTTAAACCCATTCCCCCTTGTCCTAACATTACCAGACCTTGTCAATAGTCCCTTCCCAGCCTTCCTGTAGGCTCCCTTCAGATACTGGAAGGGCATTATAAGGTCTCCTCTAAGCCTTCTCTTCTCCAGGCTGCAGAGCCCCAACTCTCTCAGCCTGTCCTCAGAGCAGAGCTGCTGCAGCCCTCTGATCATCTTCATGGCTCTCCTCTGGACTCAATCCAGCAGTTCCATGTCCTTCAGTTCCATTTCCTTCAGCCAGTTCCCAACAGTTGGATATGTCCTTGATGTTGTATTTGCAACAAAAGATAGCTGATTCTAGCTGAATTATGTGTTTCCCAGAGCTCAGTTCAGGTATGAAATGGCTCTTCTCAATGATTTCTTGGGGCTAACTACTTTTCTTTAGAAAACGTGCATTTTCTTTCCCTTGGTAGCATGTAAAGGTGATGCTTCTGTCAACCAAAAATTTGTCCTTATTCAACATTTGAATAGGTTCAATAAATAACCACAATGACGGTTAAGGGACTAGAGCATTTCTCCTATGAGGAAAGGCTGAGAGAGCTGGGGCTGTTTAGCCTACTAAAGAGGAGACTCAAGAAGGCCCTAATTAATGTATATTAATTACACCTACCTAAAGGGAATGTATAATATATATTAATTACACCTACCTGAAGGGAAGGTGTAAAAAGGCTAAAGCCAGGACCTCTTCACTGATGTCCACGTGTCTGGAGTGGAGCACATTGGCTTCCCTATACTCCCTCTTCAGAACCTGTCACTTCTTCACAGGCAAACAAGTAACATAGTTTGTCAGCTGACCTAAAAACATTAAAGGGTCAAATTAAATCTGGGGATTGTGGTGGACTTACTTACCATGGTCTCACCCATACCTGTGGTCTATGAATCCCTATTTATCTCTGAGAACAGTCCCTGACGTGGCTATAACTTAACAGAATCCTACAGTCATTGAAGTTGGAAAAGACCTTTAAGATCATAGAGCCCAACCGTAGCCCAACTACCTCGACCACTAAACTACATCTTTGAAGTGCCACACACACCTCCACGGATTGCAGCTCCACTACCTCTCTGGGCAACCTATACCAATGCCTCACCACACTTTCAGTAAAGATTTTCTTTCCTAATGTCCAATCTAAACTTCTCCTGGCACAACTTAAGTCCCTTTTCTCTCATCCTGTCACCTGGGAGAAGAAAGAGACCAATCTTGTCCATGTTGTTTCTCTGGTGCAAAGAATGAAATTCATAATCATTTAGGTACTCCTGAATAATAAGCTAGGTGAACCAAGATCACTTAAATTATGTAACTTTGTGGCTTAGGTACTCCTGAATAATAAGCTAGGTGAACCAAGATCACTTAAATTATGTAACTTTGTGGCTTAGGTACTCCTGAATAATAAGCTAGGTGAACCAAGATCACTTAAATTATGTAACTTTGTGGCTTAGGTACTCCTGAATAATAAGCTAGGTGAACCAAGATCACTTAAATGATGTAACTTTGTGGCTTAAAGCTGAATACCTGTCAAACACCTTTGTGATGGCAACTGAAATCACACACAGCTGGAATGCTTCTGATGAAGTCTTAATCTCTTTCTATAGAGTTGTACATTGTGAAAAAAAATCACTAGCAAAGACAAATCAGAAGTGCAAGGACGAAAAGAAAAGAGCTAAGGAAGAAAGCATCCTTACTGTTACTTTCTGCTGCTATTTAAAAGTGAGGCACCTTAGAATCAGGGGTAGCTCCAGGCACTTCAGCATGCCTGGCTGCCTGATCCATTTACATCAGTTTCTGACCTCAGTCTCCACAGGGTAGTAATACAAGGAGTTGCATCTTATTTTTAGGCATAAAAGGCTCCCTTGACTTCATCAGGGATGAAGGGATGCTTCTCTGGATGGAGCAGGTACTTATGAGTGCACGCAAGTAATTCCATTGCTTTCATGGGTGTTCAAAATTTAAAGTATGCTTGGGTGCTTTACTAAAATGGATTTCAACACAGAACCTCTGATAGCTTCCCAAAGCCATAATAATGGAAATTCTGAAAAGGAGGAGAAGGGTAGAAGATTTATCAGCTTTATTGTACTTTACATGGAGGCTCAGGGGTGACCTCATTGCTGTCTACAACTACCTGAAGGGAGGTTGTAGACAGGTGGGTGTTGGTCTCTTCTGCCAGGCAACCAGCAATAGAAGGGGACACAGTCTCAAGTTATACTTGGGGAGGTCTAGGCTGGATGTTAGCAGGAAGTTGTTGCCAGAGAGAGTGATTGGCATTGGAATGGGCTGCCCAGGGAGGTGGTGGAGTCACCATCCCTGGAAGTGTTCAAGAACAGATTGGATGGGGCACTTAGTGCCATGGTCTGGTTGATTGGCCAGGGCTGGGTGCTAGGTTGGACTGGATTATCTTGGAGGTCTCTTCCAACCTGGCTGATTCTGATTCTATGATTAAAAAATTCTGGAGCTTACATATTTTCAGTATCACTGTACACAGTCAGCTGGTCCAGAACTGCAACAGAAAAATTCTCTAGGGAAACTTTAAGTAGAGAAACAGCAAATTAAAATTGCTCATATATAATTTGTAACATTTCTTCCTGGTTTAGCAAAAATCCAAGCTTTTTTGGATCTAGGAATCATAGAATCACAGAATCAACCAGGTTGGAAGAGATCTCCAAGATCATCCAGTCTAATCTAGCACCCAGCCCTATACAGTCATCTAGACCATGGCACTAAGTGCCTCATCCAGGCTTTTCTTCAACACCTCCAGGAACGGTGACTCCACCACCTCCCTGGGCAGCCCATTCCAAGGTAAGTATAAACACGTCTTGCACAGTTGATACTGGAGCATCTATGCCAAAGGATCAAGGAGGTGAAACTCACTATCCTGTTAGCCTGGAAGTGGAATCTGGGAGTATCACAATCTTCACTCCATTAAGCTTTAAATTATCCTTTGCTCTTCCTTTTCCCATTTAAATGATTCTTAAAAGACAGGAATAGCTTTGGCTTTTGTATGTCTTCCAAAAAGCAACTTTTGACAACAAGAAAAGGGGACCTGAAGAAATCTGTGTCAGATCTTGATGAATTTCTGAGACTAAATGGCCAGGCAGAAGACTGAATTTCATGACTGATGGTTGAGTCTATGATTCTATGATTCTACTGGAATGGGCTGCCCAGGGAGGTGGTGGAGTCGCCGTCCCTGGAGCTGTTCAAGGCAGGATTGGACGTGGCACTTGGTGCCATGGTCTAACCTTGAGCTCTGTGGTAACAGGTTGGACTTGATGATCTATGAGGTCTCTTCCTCATTCCTCTCTTCCAACCTTGGTGATACTGTGAGACTGTGATATTGTGATGATATTCACTTTGCTTAAACTCTTCACTGAAGTCATAGTTCACCAAAGTCATTAACCCTGTGTTCTTTTCTTCTCTCCATTTTAAGTAATTATGAATAATCATGAACAATTAAATAATTGTTAAACTTAATTAAATAATTACAAAATTAATTAAATAGGTATAAAATAAATTAAGCTAGTCAACTTTTTAAAATAAATAAATAATGAGATCAGAGCTGCAGTGGAGCATCTTTTGTCTCTAAAGCAGAACAAAGTTCAGTACATGTGTTTGAGAGAAGGAGGATCTTAACTGATTTATTAAATGGTTATTAAAATTAATAGGTATTTTTCCTTAGATTTTTTTTTTTCTGTTGGCAGTGCCAATGTTCTGGAAATACAAAGTGGCCATGTTCTCAAAATTCAGTCAAGCCTTTCCCTTTCACAGTGTTCAATCTATGCAACAAATATCTTGCTTTCTCCTGGGAAGCTTTTTCTTTAAAGATGTCAAATTACATGTGAAGGGCTAATTTCCATCTGGAGAACTTATCAGTGAGGACCTTTCGTCTTCACAGCCTTGGGAGGGAAATCTTTTCCTCTTGAATAACTTTTTTTTTTTTTGTAACTGGGGGCAGCCTCTAGAGCTGTAAGGAGCTGCCTGATCCAGGCTGCAAAAGCATTTGGACTCATCCCAGCTTCCACTTTAGAGCAAATCTGCTCTGTACATCTTCTCTGAATATTTGAGAATTCCCTCAGGGCATCTCAGAGTTTTCACAACAATTTACAAAAAAAAAAATTCTTTTTTTTTGGTGAGAAAATGTTATTGGCCAAGGGTTTGTTGTTTTATTTTACATGGTATATATGGTTGAGCTGCTTTCTTCACAAAACATTCATTAAGCCATATGACAGAATTGATGACATATTTCAGATTGCAGAGGAGGGCCAAGCTGGGGGTTATTTTTAACAAGGCCAAGTGCAGGGTTCTACACTTTGGTGACAACAACCCCAAGCAGCGCTACAGGCTGGGGACAGAGTGGCTGAGAGCAGCCAGGAAGACAGGGGCCTGGGGTTGCTGGTAGAGAGTAGCTAAAGATGAGCCAGCAGTGTGCCCAGGTGGGCAAGAGAGCCAATGGCATCTTGGCCCGGATCAGGAACAGTGTGGCCAGTAGGACAAGGGAGGTTATTCTGCCCCTGTACTCAGCACTGGTCAGGCCACACCTTGAGTGCTGTGTCCAGCTCTGGGCTCCTCAGTTCAAAAGAGATGTTGAGGTGCTGGAAGGTGTCCAGAGAAGGGCAAAAAAGCTGGTGAGGGGCCCGGAACACAAACCCTATGAGGAGAGGCTGAGGGAGCTAAGAGTGTGCAGCCTGCAGAAGAGGAGGCTCAGGGGTGACCTCATTGCTCTCTACAACTACCTAAAGGGAGGTCGTAGCCAGGTGGGGTTGGTCTCTTGTGCCAGGCACCCAGCAACAGAACAAGGGGACACAGTCTCAAGTTGTACTGGGGGACGTCTAGGCTGGGAGTTAGGAGGAAGTTGTTGTCCTGGAGTCCCATATACCCCAAAATTCCTTTCCCTCTGTGGTTTGAATGGGAGAGGTAAAGGCGCAAACAAACCTGTGCCCCCCCTGCCCTGCGGCGTGAAGGGGGGGAGCAAGGGACCCTTCCGGCATGAGGGGTGTCCTGTGCCGGGCCCGCGCTGGACTCGGCTGGGGATTGGCTCTGTGCTTCGTGCCTAGGAAGTGGTAACTCAGCTCTGTGTCTAGGAAAGGTATCAATATCAGGGAGACTTCCCGCTTTGGGGTTCCCACCTTGGGGTGTTCCTGCCTTGGAGTTTTCCCCCCACCTGGATAGCTTATGCACAAGGAGCCCCTCATGCTCCCAAAGACAAGCTCCAAAGGACTGTGTCCATCTGAAGCACCCCCTTTGTGCAGCTTTATAGCTCTTAATGACCCTCGGAGGCTTCTGACAGACCCGCAGGGACAAGCCTTTGGACCACCCTTCCATTCAAGCCAGCCTGATCCTGCTGTGAGTAGCTTTGGCTCAGCCTATCTTGATATTGTGGAACGCCATAGTTAATAGCTCAAGCCTTTTCCAACTTCTGACTTCTAAAACAGTCAAGTCTACCTGTGGTATCCCCGCAGATCTTCTCAAGCAACTAAGAACCTGCTAATTAAAACTGTTAATTTCTGTATCTAGTTTTGGGGGTGGTTTCTGGGGAAATAAAATAACTCTATTTTTTTGCATAAATTCCTGACGCGGCCACATTAATTCCCTGCCTCCATAACAGTTGTTGCCAGAGAGAGTGATTGGCATTGGAATGGGCTGCCCAGGGAGGTGGTGGAGTCACTGTCCCTAGAGGTGTTGAATAAAAACCTGGATGCCATGGTTTGGTTGATTGGCTAGAGCTGAGTGCTAGGTTGGACTGGATGATCTTGGAGGTCTCTTCCAAGCTGCTTGATTGTATGATTCTATAATTCTATGATTTTATGACTATACAGACATACATATGAGAGATGGAAGTTGGTGAGACTCAATGGGCTTTACTGAAAATAGAGTCAAAAAAGATCTAATGAAAAAAAATGTTGGTGAATAGGTGACTTCCAGAAGGCAACATAACTTTGTCATCAATTCATTAAGTGAAATCACTTATAGAATCAACCAGGTTTGTGTTCCAGGTCTTTCACCAGCTTCGTCGCCCTTCTCTGGACAGGTTCCAGCACCTCAACATCTCTCTTGAATTGAGAGTCTTACAGTCTACTGGAGCAAAGGAGAGTGACAATTTTGGCAATTGCTCTCTGCACTGATGTCCAGTGTGAGGGATACAAGGGGGATTGTTTAGCCAGGGACAGATGTAAGATGCAGTGCAGGAAGTAGAGAAAAAGAACTCCTAAGCTTTTTATTGTTTGGGTTTTTTTCATCATGATGTTCTCATTCCTGATTTACAAACTGGCAATACAGTCCTTGAAAACACCACTGTGGTACTTCTTGAGGGGGCTGAAACTTTTCTTCTGCTGTATCAGTGAAGAACTTTGGAGAAAATTATACTGCCTGCTAACCAAATTAATCCAGTCCCTCCAGGGCTGAACAGGACTGAAGTAATACATTGCAATATTACAAGGTCTTTGCAAAGCTTCTGGACACGGTGAGGTCCAATAAAAGTGAGGAAATAAGCTTAGGTTAAGTCAGATCTAGAGACTGATGGATGAATTCACAGTGTTTTTAAGAAGAGATCTGCATCTCTCCTGGGCTGAATGGACCAGCAATTACAAGAGGTGAACATTTGGAATTGGGGCCTGGCTAGCTGAGTGTCCTCTGCCTCTACTGAAAGGAAAAGAAAAAAGCAAAATCCTCTTTACTTAATGTGGACCTCTGCCTCTGGTGTACAAGTCCTCCGTGTCCAAAGATAATTAGCACTTTATAATGCTAATTATTATAATTATGTCTGAGAAAAAAATCATTAGGGGGTAGGTCTGTTCAATGATTTCCAATTGCCCCCTCTATTAAAAAATAAGGTCATTGTTTGATTAGCTGGTTTTAGAAGCTCAAAGCTGGAAACTATGTAACAGAAAATCCTCAGATTGTTTATTTCTTCATCTAAGATATTTAGTGCAGGCCTAAATAGTAAAATGATCTGATAAAATATGATTATCATAGAATTATCTTCAAATTTTCTGAGTTAATTTTATTTTTTTTTTTCCCAGCATGGAATCCTGTACTGAAAGAAGCTGAAAAATGTCACCTTACAGTTTCTCCTGTCACATATTTATTTGAAGTCCCAGAGGTAGTAGCTGGAAATTGAATGGCATACATTTTAGAACACTAATAGGTAATACAAATGTGGACCAAAAGTAAAAAATTCAAACTGGAACATAATACTGGGATTAAAACTAAACAACTGGATAGAAGTTCCTTGGGGTTTTCTTTTCCCCTCTCAGTCAGCATAACATTTGTTTAAAGATAGTCTAGTTGTCAAAAACTGATTTCAGTTTTGGGCACATCAGTACAAGAGAGATGTTGAGGTGCTGGAGTGAGTGCAGAGAAGGCCAATGAAGCTGGTGAAGAGAATAAATCTTATGAAGAGCAACTGAGGGAACTGGGGCTGTTTAGTTTGAAAAAGAGGAAGCTAAGGAAGACCTCTTCACTGTCTACAGTTACCTAAATGAACGTTGTGGAGAGGTTGATATTTGTCTCTCCTCACAGGTACATAGCAATAGAATAAGAGGGAATGGTCTCATAGTGCTGCCTAGGAAGGTGGTGGAGTTGTTGTCCCTAGAGGTATTGAAGAACAGACTAGATGAGGCACTTAGTGCCATGGTCTAGATGACTGGCTAGGGATGGGTGCTAGGTTGGACTGGATGACCTTGAGATCTCTTCCAACCTGGTTGATTCTATGATTCTATGATTCCATGAATTGTTTTATTTGGGTTTTCTCCTGCATGTTGCCCACTCCTCTTCAGCCAGCACAGCCATGTTTTTGTTTCAGGTGTTGTGTCCAGTCTTTCATCTGTCCTCCTGAAATTTCTTTCCAATATCTAAAGAGAGAATTTGAGACATGCTTTGGTCTCCCTCTTTCTCCCTCAGAATCTGAGCGTCACAAGTATCACACTAAAAGGTACTTCTCATATATGCATATTTCCTAGAGGTATCTTGGTGTCTCGCTTGATCATCCAGACATAATTGAAAGGTTATTATTTCTATGTGTACATTAGACTTGTTTTCACCAGTGCCTTCTTCCATGGCATATATATAGAGAAAACCCACTCTTGAAAACAAGCAGGTTATCTGCCCTGTAGAAATTGGCAACTGTTCATAGCATGCATGGAACAAGACAGACTGAGATATTGAAAATAGCAAATAGAATTACTGTAAGAGTTTGGTCTGGAAAACAACGTTCTGTTTCTACTAACACCTACTATCCACCTCTCACAATGTTATCTGGGCTGTAAGCAAGAAGTCATCCTTTTTCTAGCTAGGAGAGAATGAAGCAGGTAACAAAGCTGATGAGAGGCCTGGAACACAGCCCTGTGAGGAGAGGATGAGGGAGCTGGGGGTGTTCAGCCTGAAGAAGAGGAGGTTCAGGGGTGACTTCATTTCTGTCTACAACTACCTGAAGTGAGGTTGCAGCCAGGTGGGGTTGGTCTCTTCTCCCAGGCAACCAGCAACAGAACAAGGGGACACAGTCTCAAGTTGTGCTGGGGGCAGTCTAGGCTGGATGTTAGGAAGAAGTTCTTGCCAGAGAGAGTGATTGGCATTTTTGTCTAAACTGGAAGACTGAGCTGTCTCAGAGCTATCACATTGCAATGGGCTGCCCAGGGAGGTGGTGGAGTCACCATCCCTGAAGGTGTTGAAGAAAAGCCTGGATGAGGCACTTAGTGCCATGGTCTGGTTGACTGGCTAGGGCTGGGTGCTAGGTTGGGCTGGATGATCTTGGAAGTCTCTTCCAACCTGGTTGATTCTATGATTCTATGAAACCACTCTCTAAACACTAGCTGAGATGTTGTCTAACAGTATTCCTCAAGCAACTTTGCCTAATTCCTTCAATAAAAACCTACCTATTCTTCAGATTGCTATGTTGTTTCCCTGGGTATCATTCTTGTTTGCATGTTAAAAGTCCTATCTAGACTCAGATTGAGCATGTCTTTCTCTCTGGAGCTATAGGTTGTTTTTTTTTTCCATCTCATTTTATTTTATTACCAGCTATTGGTCAACAGTGGTTGCTTTTGAAGGGAAAGCTGATGAGGAGTTGTTACCAATCATGCAACATTAAGAATCAATATTAATTTTGATACCCAGGCAAAGACTGTTAATAACTATGAAAATTGTTTATTAACATTAAATCTCTCCAGAAAACTTATCTGCAATGTTCAAAGTGCACAGTTTGGATATTTATACACACAGGGAGCAAGCAACCTAGAGTACTTAAGAAATAGCTAGGAAATATAACAAACATTAACTTTTCAGGAAAGAGAACCTTGCAGTGGATATGCTGCTTGCCCTTGAGGGAGACCAGAGAGGCTCCTTTCTGCTACTGAAGCAGAAGACACAATAGAACCTAGTTATGTGGGAACCAAAAATATCGGTTGGCCCCCACGTTGGGCACCAAAATAAAGGATGTGATGGTTTGGGTGTTCCCCACCCCTCACACTTTAGAAATCACCCAGACTAGACTCAGCCAGCTCTGGAAATTTGAATGAAGCTTATATTTACAGCTGGCACAATGTACAAGCAGATAGTTACAGTATATACAGTTATAGACAGAAATAGACAAGGTAAAAAGTAATACAGAAACACAACTCCCCTCCCAGAAACCTGAGTCCCCAGGAGGGGCTCTCAACCATCCCCTCACCTTCCCCCTACCCCTCTCAACCTTACCCCAGTCCCAAGGAAGAATGGAGGTTTGGCCAAGGGGATTAAGAAGCAAAGGTGAATCAGCAAAGCAAATGGAAGGTTAGGTTAGAAAGCAAGATGGAGTTCAGCCAGAAGACCCAGCTCCCCAGCAGGCAAAGAGCCAAGAGCAAAGCCCAGAGCGAAGTGCCCAGCGAAGTGCAGAGCAAAGTGACTTTATCTAATATTTTGCTTTTCCTTTCTACACATCTCAGCAAGACTGTGAGGGAAGCAGACCTCACCATTGTTTTCATTTCACAGCCTATGACCTAGTTCTTCTCACCAAAACATTCTAGCTAGTTTCAAACTAGCACAGGAGTCAGCTAAATCTGATGAGTGATGCATCTTTGGATCACATCCCTCTGTATCCTTGACACAGTAAGATTGAGGATAGAAACATAGTAAATTGGTATTCTCACCTTGTGTAACATTGGCATGGAAGTGACATAACTTAGAACAAAGAACTGAAGGAAGTCTGTGTTAAAATAGCTAACATCTTGCTATTACCTCACTGTTATTCAGTAAGAGCAATATTTTATCCAATCACTAGTCTATAACTTGTAGAACTACCACAACTTGTAGAATGGGATGTAAAAGACTGTGGATATAGCAGTAAAGAGCTTCTGGGCTTTTTGGGCCCTTTCAGCTTCAGCTTTATCTACTGTGTCACTGTTATTTTGTCCTTCACCAA
This sequence comes from Tricholaema leucomelas, assembly GCA_013400475.1. Lineage (NCBI taxonomy): Eukaryota > Metazoa > Chordata > Aves > Piciformes > Lybiidae > Tricholaema lacrymosa > Tricholaema leucomelas. Next base: position 37,474 of record WAAF01011946.1, read on the forward strand.
TAAATATATACAGTGACATAGTTACAGAGTTTCTTACAAAGAGGCTTTGAATTTTGCTTACAAAATAGTATCAGACAGGACCCAAACACTTGAAGGGAGTTCTGTCGGTGTCTTGAAAGTCGTTGCTGGCAAAGCAGAGCATGATGTGGCAGAGCAGAGCAGGCAAAAGCAAAGCAAAAGCAAACGTGAAAGCAGGCATGTTGCTAAAGCCTATTTATTGATTGCCTGAGTGCAATGGCCCCTTGGCCACAGAGATTCACCAATCAGAATGGCGCTTTGCCAAACCTGACCATATCAGATGAAGTCAGGAGCTTGCTTTCCCTTACTGGGGAGGAACAAGTCTGGGCAAGTCTTGGACCCTCAAAGTGAGTATCTCCAAGCCTTTTGTCTTCTCCTTGCGCTCTGCTTCCCCCCATCCAGCAGAGGGAAGGGGACCATCGGATCATGCCTGGGCAAGCCAGGACATGTATCTTCCATGAGAGGACTATGAGTTTCTGGAATTAAAAAAATCAAACCAAACCTCTTTCCTACAATAGGGCTGGAAGAATAATTTTACATGTGGGCATATTCTGGTGTAGTTGTACTGCTGTTGAAGTTTATCATCCAATCAGCTGCATTTAAAACTACTAACACTATTGTAGTGTTTGATTGACTACCTAAGCATTTGGGGTCTCTTTATTTGTATTTGACTGACTACCTGAGCATTTGGGGTCTCTTTATTTGTATTTGACTAAGTGACTACCTAAGCATTTGGGGTCTCTTTATTTGTATTTGACTAAGTGACTACCTAAGCATTTGGGGTCTCTTTATTTGTATTTGACTAAGTGACTACCTAAGCATTTGGGGTTTCTTTATTTGTATTTGACTGAGTGACTCCATAAGCATTTGGGGTCTCTTTATTTGTATTTGGCTGAATCCACAAGCATTTGGGGTCTCTTTATTTGTATTTGACTGAGTGACTCCATAAGCATTTGGGGTGTCTATTTGCATCTTGGAATTCAATTTTCTTAGCAGGTAGGTTTTCTCTAGTATACAAACTTTCCCTCACTCTTCTGTGTGAGATAATAAATGGAACAGTGAGAGAAGCATAGCCATTTGTAATTGGTTTAAAAGGTCTAGAGAATCCCTGCTTAGAAGCATGCTCTGATTCACTTCAGTACATAAATCCACTTTTAAGTTCCTTAATCTGCATGCTTGTTGAGTTTGCAAAGGAACTTCATATCAGATATTAGGAACTTTGAATACTGATTGGTATGGGGTTAAACTGGCAGAGGGGAGATTTAGACTGGATGTTAGGAGGAAGTTCTTTACAGTGAGGGTGGTGAGACACTGGCACAGGTTGCCCAGGGAGGTTGTGGATGCTTCCTCCCTGGAGGCGTTTAAGGCCAGGCTGGATGAGGCCTTGAGCAACCTGCTCTAGTGGGAGGTGTCCCTGCCTATGGCAGGGGGTTGGAGCTGGATGATCCTTGAGGTCCCTTCCAACCTAAAGCATTCCATGATTCTATGATTCTATGATTGTGTGCTGGAGCAACGGTTAATAACAGTAGAGCACAAAAGGCATCTTCTAATATCTAAGAGTCCTTTTCTTTGTGCATTTTTTTTTCCCTCTTGCCTTACTTCTTGTCTTGTTGGGAGGTTTTTTGCTTTTAATAAAAGTATTTAAGTACAAACTTAGAGATGAGAGGGAATTAAAGTAATCTAATGTGAACAGAATACATCAAACCAAGCATCTCAAACTGTATACACTCAGAGGAGTAATGAAAATTAAATACGTCATAATCTACTTCCCATATGAACAATCAAGGGAGTCAAAATCTAGCTAACCCAGCAAGAGTAAATAGTTTAGTGATGAAAAATTGATACAAAAAGTTCAGTCAAAATATAAATATCTTCTGGGCTGTCAAAAGCAATCAGTTCAGCTCAATCTGGTAAATCCACTTTTAATGATAATGGCAACAACTTTTACTTTTTATTACACTTTGCATAAATTTATGAGCTTTATCGCTTCAAACCAGATAGAATATATTTGTCTCTGCATCAGAGTTTAAGGTTACTATGGGTCTCAGAAACCTGCTTTGCCATACAAAAATACAATTGTGGCTCTGACCCATTTTTGCTAGGTTAGAATTAGACTTCTTGTACCATATGATCGCTGCTAATTAAAAAGAAAGAAATTATAGAATCATAGAATAATGGAATGGTTTAGGTTGGAAGGGACCTCAAAGTCCATTCGGTTCCAATCCCCTGCCATAGGCAGGCATGCCTTCCACTAGACAGGTCACTCAAGGCCTTGTCCAACCTGGCCTTAAACTCCACCTGGAGTCCTGTGTGCAGTTCTGGAGCCCCAACACAAGAAGGACATGGAACTGCTGCAGCGGGTCCAGAGGAGAGCCACGAAGATGATCAGAGGGCTGCAGCAGCTCTGCAGAGAGAGTTGGAAGAGACCTCCTAGATCATCAAGTCCAACCTATTACCAAAGAGCTCAAGGCTAGACCATGGCACCAAGTGCCACGTCCAAGCCTGCCTTGAACACTCCAGGGACGGCAACTCCACCACCTCCCTGGGCAGCCCATTCCAGTGTCCAATGACTCTCTCAGGGAAGAACTTTCTCCTCACCTCGAGCCTAAATTTCCCCTGGCATAGCCTGAGGCTGTGTCCTCTTGTTCTGGTGCTGGCTGCCTGAGAGAAGACAGCAACCTCCCCCTGGCTACAACCACCCCTCAGGTAGTTGTAGACAGCAATAAGGTCTCCCCTGAGCCTCCTCTTCTCCAGGCTAACCAATCCCAGCTCCCTCAGCCTCTCCTCGTAGGGCTGTGCTCGAGGCCTCTCCCCAGCCTCGTCGCCCTTCTCTGGACACACTGAAGCATCTCAATGTCCCTCTTAAACTGAGGGGGCCNGGGCATTTACAGTATATACAGTTATATATAGAAATATACAAGATAATACAGAAACACAACAGCTCTCCCAGAAACCTGAGGTCCCAGGAGGGGCTCCCAACCACCCTTGCACCTTCTCCCACCCCAGACATTGCCTTGTGCCAAGGAAGAATGGAGGGTTGGCCAGGGGGGTTAGGAAGCAGGTGGATTAATCAGAGAGATGGAAGGTGAGGTTAGGGAGAAATGCCACTCAAAATCCCAGGCTGTGCCCAAACTGCCTAATCTATGTTTACACTCTTGTCCTTATACATCTCAGCAAGCCTATGACTGATGCAGACGTCACAATTGTTTCTCTTTCACAGCCTGTGATCTAATCCTTCTGTGCTAGAATCACATTGGCAGATTCTGTGCTCCACAATCTCCCTGGGCAACCTGTGCCAGTGTCTCACCACCCTCATTGCAAAGAACCCTTTCCTAACATCTACTTTGAATCTCCCCTCTGCCACTTTAAACCCATTACCCCTTGTCCTGTCATTAGATGACCTTGTCAGTAGTCCTTCCCCAGCTGTCCTGTAAGCCTCCTTCACTACGATGTCTCCTTGAAGCCTTCTCTTCTCCAGGCTGCAGAGCCCCACCTTTTGTAGCCTGTCCTCATAGCAGCGCTGCTGCAGCCCTCTGAGTATCTTAGTGGCCCTCCTTCCAATTGCTCCAGCAGTTCCATGTCCTCCTTGTGTTGGGGGCTCCAGAACTGTACACAGAATGGAATCAGATGAAGATTTCTCCCTGTTTTCAGACTCTAAAGTTACCTGGGCTTGTGCCTGAGCTCAGGCTTGCATTAGCAGTTAGATAAAGTCAATGGGTTTAGATTCTCGTTCAGATTCAGTCATCTCAATTGTAGTCCTGGAGAGCAGGAGCATTTATTATATGACAAGAGGCTTGCTGTCATGAGTGTCTTCATATCAAGTATCTTAAATTTAAATAATAATTCTATTTTCACAGCCTGTAGTGCTGAGACTCAGAGGCTGTTCTAAAAAACAAACAAAAAAAACCCCAAAATTAAGAAAAACAACCAACTTAAAACCCAACAACAGAAAACAAAACAAGTTAGGATCAGGTGACACCAAGCTAGGAGCAGGTGTGGATCTGTTGGAGAATAGGAGAGCCCTGCAAAGGGAACTTGACAAGCTGGATGGGTGGGCAGAGGCCAATGGGATGAGATTGAACAAGGCTAAGTGCAGGGCTCTACACTTTGGCCAACCCCAAGCAGCGCTACAGGGGGAGGGGGAGGGACCTGGAAGTGCTGGTAGATAATAGCTAAAGATGAGCCAGCAGTGTACCCAGGTGGCCAAGAAGGCCAATGGCATCCTGGCCTGTATCAGGAACAGTGTGGCCAGTAGGACAAGGGAGGTTATTCTGCCCCTGTACTCAACACTGGTCAGGCCACACCTTGAGTGCTGTGTCCAGTTCTGGGCTCCTCAATTCAAGAGAGAAGTTGAGGTGCTGGAAGGTGTCCAGAGAAGGGCACCAAGGCTGGTGAGGGGCCTGGAGCACAGCCCTGTGAGGAGAGGCTGAGGGAGCTGGGGGTGTGCAGCCTGCAGAAGAGGAGGCTCAGGGCAGAGCTCATTGCTGTCTACAACTACCTGAAGGGAGGCTGTAGCCAGGTGGGGTTGGTCTCTTCTCCCAGGCAACCAGTAAGAGAGCTAAGGGGACACAGTCTCAAGTTGTGCCTGGGGAAGTATAGGCTGGATGTTAGGAGGAAGTTGTTGGCAGAGAGAGTGATTGGCATTGGAATGGGCTGCCCAGAGAGGTGGTGGAGTTGCCATCCCTGGAGGTGTTAAAGAAAAGCCTGGATGAGGCACTTGGTGCCATGGTCTGGTTGATTGGCTAGGGCTGGGTGCTAGGCTGGACTGGATGCTCTTGGAGGTCTCTTCCAACCTGGTTGATTCCATGATTCTATGAAAACAAAAGACAAACAACAACAAATCCCCCACCCCAACAAAAACAAGCAAACAGCCAAAAACCATAAATGAAACCCCCAATCCCAAAGTTTCACCTGTAAAAAAAATTCAAAGATCCTTTTCCAGGTTAATTTTATATTAAGACAAAAGGCAAATAAAGATTCCAAGATACCCAAGCCTTCCCAGGCAGAACTCTGCTATTACATAAACACACACCTGCACACATGCTGTCTGTGTAGAGTCCTTATATTTAGAAAAGACCAAACACCCTACATAAACTTTGCCAGTTTCAGTATTATATATAACACAGAACACAGTTTCAATCTGTAGGACTTTCACTGCAGCAAATAAATACTGTGCTTTTGCCTATTTTCTTCAACTTCTGCACACTGGGATTAGCAGCACTCTAAGTCTATCCTAGGAAAAACAGCTCTAAAAAAATGGAGGGTAGACCACACTGATAATTCTTCTTTTCATAGAATCACAGAATCAATCAGGTTGGAAGAGACCTTCAAGATCATCCAGTCCAACCTAGCACCCAGCCCTAGCCAATCAACCAGACCATGGCACCAAGTGCCTCATCCAGGCTTTGCTTCAACACCTCCAGGGACGGTGACTCCACCACCTCCCTGGGCAGCCCATTCCAATGCCAATCACTCTCTCTGCCAACAACTTCCTCCTAACATCCAGCCTATACTTCCCCAGGCACAACTTGAGACTGTGTCCCCTTAGCTCTCTTACTGGTTGCCTGGGAGAAGAGACCAACCCCACCTGGCTATAACCTCCCTTCAGGTAGTTGTAGACAGCAATGAGGTTACCCCTGAGCCTCCTCTTCTGCAGGCTGCACACCCCCAGCTCCCTCAGCCTCTCCTCATAGGGTTTGTGCTCCAGGCCCCTCACCAGCTTTGTTGCCCTTCTCTGGACACCTTCCAGCACCTCAACATCTCTCTTGAATTGAGGAGCCCAGAACTGGACACAGCACTCAAGGTGTGGCTTGGCTAGTTTTGAGTACAGGGTAAGAATAACCTCCCTTGTCCTACTGGCCACACTGTTCCTGATAGAGGCCAGGATGCCATTGGCTCTCTTGGCCACCTGGGCACAGTGCTGTGGCCACCTGGGCACACTGTTTGTAGACCAGTGGCTGAGTAGGTGACTGAAAAGTAATGTTTCCTTTTTTTAGTGGAATTCCTATAATTTGACCTCACTGTTTTTCTGCTGGACTAAAAATAACTTTTCTTATTCCAAACCTCATATATACAAACTCTGAATAGTTCCTTCAAAATCACACAGCAAAATGCCTCAAACAGATGTATAATTTAGGGATTGTATTTGCCAGTTGAGGACTTAGGAAGGAAAACCCAGGTAAAAAAGTAGCAAATGGCAATGTTTTACATTATGCAATTTGGTCAGCCTAGCATTGCTCATGGTTTGTTATGAGAGGAGGTTGTTTTCTAACTATAGTTGAAGATGTGCTGTATTTAGCCAATCAATTATGACAGAGAAGTATCAGGCTATCGTAGTGCAGGGGGAGTTGTGCAACAAAGAAAAGATGAGCAATAGCATGTAGAATCCTAGAACCATAAAATCAGGCAGGATTGGAAGGGACTACAAGGATCATCTAGTTCCAACCATACCAAGCTATGTGCCACAGTCTCCTTGCTAGAGGGAAAGGATCAATCCAGAGGCACCTGGACAGGCTGGAAGTGGCCTGAGCCCCCCTAATCAAATTCAACAAGGCCAAGTGTAAGGTCCTGCACCTGGGTCTGTGCAATCCCAATCAAAATCCAGGCTGGGTGGGGAATGGCTGAGAGCAGCCCTGAGGAAAAGGCCCTGGGGGTCTGGGGGGATGAAAAGCTCAACAGGAGCCTGCAGTGTGAGTGCAGCCCAGACAGCAACCCTGTGCTGGGCTGCATCAAGAGCAGTGTGGGCAGCAGGGCAAGGGAGGGGATTCTGCCCCTTGGCTCTGCTCTTGTCAGACCCCACCTGGAGTACTGTGTGCAGTTCTGGAGCCCCCAACACAAGAAGGACATGGAACTGCTGGAGCGGGTCCAGAGGAGAGCCACGAAGATGCTCAGAGGGTTGCAGCAGCTCTGCTATGAGGACAGGCTGAGAGAGTTGGAGCTCTGCAGCCTGTAGAGGATAAGGATTCGAGAAGACCTTACAGGGCTTCCAGGATCTAAAGGGGGCTACAGAAAGGCTGAGGAGAGACTACTGACAAGGCCTTGTAATGACTGGACAAGGGTTTAAAGTGGCAGAGGAGAAATTCAAACTAGATGTTAGGAAAGGGTTGTTGCAGTGAGGATGGTGAGACACTGGCACAGGTTGCCCAGGCAGGTTGTGGCTGCTCCCTCCCTGGAGTTTTTTAAGGCCAGGTTGGATGAGGCCTTCAGTGACCTGTTCTAGTGGGAGGTGTCCCTGCTGTTCATGGAGAACATTCCAGTCTACAACTGAACAATACCTTTCTATGAGTATCCTGCTGTGGTCATGGTCCATCACAAGGCATCTGTTTCAGGGTATCCTGCTTGATATACAGTGTAATGATGGAGGCCAGTAGGACAAGGGAGGTTATTCTGCCCCTGTACTCAACACTGGTCAGGCCACACCTTGAGTGCTGTGTCCAGTTCTGGGCTCCCCAGTTCAAGAGGGGTGTTGAGATACTATAACCTGTCCAGAGAAGGGCACCAAGGCTGGTGNGGTCTGGTTGATTGGCTAGGGCTGGATGCTAGGTTGGCCTGGATGAGCTTGGAGGTCTCTTCCAACCTGGTTGATTCTATGATTCTGTGAATCTATGACTTTTTTAACCTCAAAATGGAGTAAGAGTTTTAAATGAGAAAATAGTGCACAAGAGGCTTTAAAATTCCTGTTGTCATCTGTCCCTTCCTTCAAAAGAGCTCTATTTGAGTGTTGAGTCAGGAAGGATAACTTTGCTGTGTGTCACATTTCATTTAAACTAATATAAACTGCTAAAACAGGCTCTAGGGCCTAAACTCTCATTGATTCATAAGGGAGAGGGATCAGGCTCAAAATGTTGCTCTCATTTGTTGAACAGGAAGCTGAAAACTCATTGCCTGGCAATGCTCTTTAGAAGCAGTGAATGTTTTCACTATTAAGCTCTTTGGCTGTCGACTGACTGAAGGCAATTCCAGTCCTGTCCCCAACTCCTCTAAAGCCCATGATAGAGATAACTTTTATGCTGTGAAGCTGAGTACAGCACATAAATTCATTGGTAGTTACTGAAGTATGCTGCATATTTACTTTAAGCAGTGCACCTGAAAGAATGCTAGCTGAAATATGTTCTGCTGGGGGAAAACCCCGTCGTTGGTTATGGATTTTCTTTGTCATTCCTTTTTTTCCCCCCTCCATGTATAAGGCTCTGCACCACATTAAATTCACTTCTGTGGAATGATTACTTTTTGTTCTGTTGCATTTAGCCTCTGAGAAGGTCAAATGACAGAACACACAGAGTGCCTTGAGAGTGAGTGTGGTGAGACAGAGTAAGATACTACTTCTGCACCTATCAGGAAGGTTTTTCTTCCATGCATTTTTGCACCTTATTTTCTAGTGTCTAAGGCTAATTCCTGTTCTGAGCCCTTCTGTAACTCAATGAGACTGTGCATGTCAAAACCAGACCTACTGTCGACACTTGCACAGGCTCTAAAGAACACTTCTGAATACAGAGAGGTTTTTTAAAGTTAAAAGCAATAAATGATTGGCTAGGGCTGGGTGCTAGGTTGGACTGGATGATCTTGGATGTCTCTTCCAACCTGGTAGATTCTATGATTCTATGAATACAATGCCTCTTACTTTGACAACTAACTACATACATTCTTTTTAAACCCAAAATATTCAAAAATGCATTGAGCTGTGATCTAGAATTACTGTCACATAAACCCCAGCACTGAGCTTCTCAGAACTGTACTCTAATTTCTTAAGAGTAGCAGTACAAAGATGGTGAGGCCTGGAGCACAGCTCTGTGAGGAGAGGCTGAGGGAGCTGGGGGTGTACAGCCTGCAGAAGAAGTGGCTCAGGGCAGACCTCATTGCTGTCTACAACTACCTGAAGGGCGGTTGTAGCCAGGTGGGGTTGGTCTTCTGCCAGGCAACCAGCAACAGAACAAGGGGACACAGTCTCAAATTGTGCTGGGGGAGGTCTAGGCTGGATGTTAGGAGGAAGTTGTTCATAGAGAGAGTGATTGGCATTGGAATGGGCTGCCCAGGGAGGTGGGAGAGTTACCATCCCTGGAGGTGTCGAAGCAAAGCCTGGATGACGCAACTTGGTCTAGTTGATTGTCTAGGGCTGGGTGCTAGGTTGGACTGGATGATCTTGTAGGTTTCCTCCAGCCTGGCTGATTCTATGATATGATACTATTAAAGAATCAGTTTTGGCAGCAGTAACCTCAGTATTGCTTAAAAATAAGGAAGGCAGGCCATTCCAGCAGCAGGAGCAGGCACGTTCTCAGCTTGCACAAAAAGCAGTGTATCATGCAATCAGCATTGCTGCAAAATCAGAGCAACGTCTTTTCCACCAAGCTTTCTAGACTGCAAGAATGCAGAAACCAACAAGCTTTGTTGTAAGAACAACCTTTATTGGCTAGTGCAGAAACACCTGCAGCTCGACACACATCACTTCAAGTGACTTGTGTGAAGATTTATGTAGGTCATTGCTGGTTATGTAGGTGTGTGGGGGAGATATTGGTCCTGATACAAACGATAAGTACATCTCAGCTTTACCCATAGGTTGGTCAGCCAACCTGTAGCATGGCAAACAAAAAAAGAAGTAAAAAAAAAAAAGTAAAAAGGATGAGAGCAAAGTTAAAAGAGCCTGAGAAAATGTGCAAAAAGCCCAGGTGCTACGTATTTACGTTACCATGCCATCTACTTAGGTTTCTATGATCTCTCTCTGAGCATGGGTACGTTGTAGGTGTGCGTAGGCTGCAGTCTTCGTAAATCAGGGGCCTGACTCCAAGCCTCCTCACAGACTTGGTGTGAACCAACATTCAGCACCCTGAGATATATAATCTCAGGAAGCAAGTAGCGAATTCTCTGCAGAACTCATTACCACATATGAGCAGTAGGATAAATGCGGATTCTGCCGCAGATGTGAGATAATACCCATGGTGTGCAGTCAGTAGAGACAATATAGACAAAGCAAAGTGGGATGAGTGCAGCCATCAAGGCAAGGTGGTGTGCTGCCTTTAATTTTACCTCTAACCAAACTCAAATAACACTGTAGTACCTTTTCTATCTGTAAGAAGAAGCAGCAAATGCTTGGAGAAAGTATTTTTTTATCAGAAACAGGAGAGGCTGAGGGAGCTGGGGGTGTGCAGCCTGCAGAAGAGGAGGCTCAGGGCAGACCTCATTGCTGTCTACAACTACCTGAAGGAAGGTTGTAGCCAGGTGGGGTTGGTCTCTTCTCCCAGGCAACCAGCAACAGAACAAGGGGACACAGTCTCAAGTTGTTCTGGGGGAGGTCTAGGCTGGATGTTAGGAGGAAGTTGTTGGCAGAGAGAGTGATTGGCATTGGAATGGGCTGCCCAGGGAGGTGGTGGAGTCACTGTCCCTGAAGGTGTTGAAGCAAAGCCTGGATGAGGCACTTAGTGCCATGGTCTGGTTGATTGGCTAGGGCTGGGTGCTAGGTTGGACTGGATGATCCTGAAGATCTCTTCCAACCTGCTTGATTCTATGATTCTATGATTCTAGGAATCCTGGTCCTTTTCTAGAAACATTCTGTGTGCCAGGCATGAAATTCAAACCAAATATATTACCTAACAATAAGTTACAGATGTGAAGGATTATATTTTTATTCCCCCCCCCCCC
>WAAF01011948.1:0-17102 GCA_013400475.1 Tricholaema leucomelas
AATAGGGGCACACAGGTAAACAAGGTGCTCTGACTCCCCTGCAGCTTGGACTCCATTGCTGCAGCTCTGACTCTCAGTCACGCTCTCTTGCTCTTGCTCTTGCTCTTGCTCACACTTGTACTCCATTGTTCACACTCGGACTCCATTGCCCACGCTCAGGACTCCCCAGATTGCTCACATTCAGGCACATTCGCTTATTATTAGATTCAGACTCACCAGCATTGCTTATGCCTATTTGCTGTTATTACGGAGACAGTATCTTCCATAGTCTCCCAGACAGCTGTGCACACCTTGCACGCCACTGTGGTGAGTTATCAGGACTGGACCCTGTACTGCCTGCCTTTACCTGCAGAGCTCAGACCCTGTGGAGCAGCCATGCACCCTAATTTTTGCCTGCTGCCTTTATTGTCTGGTAAGCACCACTGCTGCCGAGTTACCAGGAAGCAGACTCCACTTGTCTGCACGCAATCAGCCTGGCAGTGGGTGAAAGCCCATGCTCAGACTGCACAGCACTGCACCCCTCTGCACCTGGAGGTCCTGCCAACAGTCCCCGGACAGAGCGTCCATGAGAAGCCAGGAGACAAGGGCAGAGATTGCATCCTTTGCCAAGAGAACAAGGTCAGAGACTGTAATTTCCCCAGAAACCAGGAAGATTCTCCTTTCCACAGAATCTGGGAGGACTCCAGCCTCAAAGTCCACGGGCAAAGCTCCCCTGAAGTTTGGGCACTAGTAATAGACTGTGACATAGCCCCGGAGGGTGATTACTGCTAATTAATAAGAATTGCAAGTAAATGCGTTAATGCCTCTGTAATTCCTACTGCCTCTGCTATAGAGCAGAAAGGGCATTCATCCCACCTGCTGGGCAAATAGTATATAGACACCAAGTGGCATTAAGCCGCAGGGAAAACTCCTCTCTCTGTTTATAGTTTGAATGTTTGCCAGTTATTAATAAGATATAGCGTGGTATTAATCCTAGAATGTCTCCATGACCATGTAGATCCTTTTAATATTAATATACAGTGGTTGGGGGTGGTGAGAGTTCAGAATATTGAAGTTAATAAATATATATTTGTATAGAACATTATCTCACACCAATTAATTTCTCCCCTTCACCACAATCATCGTAGGCGGCAGAATCCCCCTCCGTGACACATGTCACACCTGTTTTGGAGCAGCAGAGCACTGCTGATGCATCCTCAGACCAATTAAGGCTGGTGCTCGATTCCTTTTAACAGAACTATTTATATATATGCAGTTAATTATCTCTATCCCCCCCAAACAAAAAAAAAAAAAAGGTAAACCAAAACAAAGCCCAAAACCAAACCAACCAAACAACCCCCCAGTCCTCCTCGAAGCAACAAAACAAACATCATCAACAACAAAACCCCAAACAACCACAACCCCTCCACCCCCAAAACACTCCAAACCCTTTTACTCTCGTCCTTCTCAAACTGTTTATTTTGTAACAGCATTGTTTTGTCCCACCTAATCACAAGTTTTTAAAATTGTTACTCTGATTTTCTGATGAAACCAAGAGCTTCTAGCTGAGTGCTTCCTGCAGATTTAACATAGGACCACAGCTGAGTCACTAATTCCAATACTGTGAGACAAGGTTTTATGGAATTTCATTTGATAGATTGTTTCATCGAAGCTCGAGTGTATTTTTTCTCCCAGTTCTGCATTCATCTAAGCCTCTCTACTGTCTGCCAGCTTCCTTACAATTCTGCTCTGTAGGACAAGATTCTTGCTCAATTCAAGAAAAACTGCAGTTACTGCTCCTTTTCTAACAAGAAAGAGATTTCATTAATTACTACTGTCCTTAACAAAAGATCAAACTACATATGTCCAAAATGAATGCAACACAGGGCTATTCTTTACTGTGTCAACACTAATTTTGGTCAGTTATGGACAATTGGGTTAGGAAGGATGTTACAGAAGAATGTTGCATTAACCTTTTCCTTACTACATCCTGACCAACAGAGAAAACTCTGCCTCCTCTAAGACAGAACAGGGATTCTTTGGAAATGTAATGCCTTTTGAGATATAGCCATTTACTAGTCTGCTGCTTGAGAAACAGGGCCTAATTTCAGAAAATCACCAAAAAGAATGCTGAGATAAAAACTGTTTCAAAGTTCCTAAAAACTAGTTTCTGTTAGGCAAATTTTCATCTTCACTGAGTGCAAAGAAAGCATTGCTGAATTTTCATGTTCTCTTAAAAAAAAAAAAGTGATTAAAAAAAAAGCCCTTTGATGAAAGAAGAAAGTAGCTACAAAAATTTCATGCTTCAGTTCACAAAGACTTTCCAAGAGAGTTAATTTAACCACACAAGTGATTTCTTTGCTTTTCCTCTCTGCTGCTTGTTTGCTGTATATATGGGAAGGCTCACGGCTCTTTGTGTCTGGACACACACTTTTGGCAAGAAAACAGAGCAATAGGTTTAGATTAATGAAATAAAATAATGACAAGTATTTTGAAATAAGTCACCATAATGTGAGTTCCTTTTCCTCATGGAATGGAGAGAAGCATGCATGCATCCCATACAAAAACAAGTTTAAGTAAGTTTTCTGTGATCTAGTGTCCTAAATTTAATCAGCAAAGAACAAAACTTCAAACCAGGCTTTCCAAGAGTCACAAGCCTCTTATGAACATCTAGAGATGAGAAAAGGAGCAAAGCTTTGTTGAATGGTGAACCAAAGCTTTAATAAAGCCCCCTAAGTAGCGAATTGTCTTCTGGAGTTGTACATATCTGATGTTTAGGAAATCTGTGTGGATTGGATTTGTGTTATGCAGTGGAAGAGGGGAGATTCAAAAGGAAAGAAACCAGCTGCAATGTGGTCAGTGTGCAGCAGAAGAACAGAGGCCCAAGGAGGCTGCAAGATTTCTGTCCTGAGAGGTTTTCAAGACATGACTGAATGTTGCGTTATTTGGAGCTCTCAGTTTGAATTCAGCACTGGAAGAGGTGACCTGGGGGTACTGGTGGATAGTAGGCTGCAGATGAGCCAGCAGTGTGCCCAGGTGGCCAAGAGGGCCAATGGCATCCTGGCCTGATTCAGGAACAGTGTGGCCAGTAGGAGGAGGGAGGTTATTCTTCCCCTGTACTCAACACTGGTCAGGCCACACCTTGAGTCCTGTGTCCAGTTCGGGGCTCCTCAATTCAAGAGAGATGTTGAGGTGCTGGAACGTGTCCAGAGAAGGGCAACAAATCTGGTGAGGGGCCTGGAACACAAAGCCTATGAGGAGAGGCTGAGGGAGCTGGGGTTGTTNAAAACCCATAGGCTGTTCTCCTCCAAAACTGGGGGGGCGCATACACCTTGCACGTGACAGGGGTGTGGCTCTAATGCAACCCCTCTCATGTGACTGGACTAAACCAGACTAGGTTGTCTGGGTTTCTTCTGTCCTGTTTGCCCACCTCTGGCTGCAATGCAAATAGGCAGGCAAACATGTCTGGATAAGACAGGACATGCTCAGGCCCATTTTGTGACCCTTGGGACTCTCCACCACATCTATTTGCTCTGTATCCCATCAAAATAAGTCCATAAAAAATTTTCCAGGCATGAAGTCACCGTGTGTATGAGGTCACACCAAGTGTATGCACTATGACACACCAAAAGCCAGTGACAAAGGGAAAAAAGCATAAAGAAGTGCTCCATCTCAAAAACATTTTCCCAGGCCAGCCAAAAAGCAAACACACTGCATGGAGGAGGAACGGACAAGTTTGCAAACCATTTTCTAAACAAAGCACAGGCTAAATTCTTTATGAATAGAATTAATAATTGAATAGTCAGTCAATTTTATTTCTGATTCTTTTCCCCTTGCTGCATGACTCTGCCTATGCAATAATTTCACAGTACAGGTTCCCTGAAACTGACATTTTCCCCCCTTGAAAAACCTCTAAACATCAGAGGAGGGACAGGAACATCTCTTTGGAGGCCAGGTCATTACCTGTCTTTTAAAAATACACATTTCCCTGTGGGAGACACAGCTAGTGCTCTTGCAGTAAATAGAAACAATATCAACAGCACTGGCAGCCCAGGAGGGAGTAAGACAGAATGTGTCATAGTTGATCAAGGAAAGGGGGAAAATAGATGAAAGGAGGGTAAAAATATGGTATTTACAGTTTCAGAAATAATCTAAACATGGGAGTGACCAAAGGTTTTTTGATGGGAAAATAGAGTGGGAAGAGAACAAAGAAAGATTAAAAAAAAGAACCTCCAAACTAAAGAACAAATGGAAGGTTACAATGTGTTTGAGCATAAAAATAAAATAAAGATTGTTTTCAGAAGTTCTTGGAAATTTTCTTTCTGAACAGGAACTCAAATGTATGTAGCACATTGTTTGGCTTGTAAAGTCTCTGTTTCATAACAGAAATCAGATTAAAGGCACTTAGAATAAACGGTTATTATTATGTGAAAATAACATCTAACTGCACATGAATTTTCAGGGGGATTTCAATATTCATATGAGGATGAAGAAGAAAACATCTCAGTTGTTGCAAACACACAAAGCACTATCTACTATCAGCTGGGAACGGAAGGATCAGGATGGAGGTAAGGGAATGCTGATGTTGCTGCCTATGAAATAGGCATTTTGTTTGAACAGAGTATGCTGGACAGATAATAGAAGGAGTTGAAAGCATTTAAGGAACAGGGAAATACATCTGCTCTTGTCTGTTTTGTTCATCCTGTTCCATTCTCTCTAAAGCAAGACATTTTGTTTTAGCTTATTGATACGTCTGAATGCCTGACTCCTTTCCCCAGCCATTCTGATATAATCAAAGACAGTCAGCAGAAGTTACTATCTTGTCTCTGTTCCTCATTCGTTAAATTTGCTCTTTTGCATTAAATTACAGGGAAAAAACCCAACCCCAAAACAACAAAACCTCAAACCAAAACCAGGAAAATTAACAAAACCCAAAACCAATCAAACAACAAAACTCTAAAGAAAGCCAGAACCCAAAACCAACAAACAAAACCCACAAAACCAAAATAAAAACCCCAAACCCAGCCCCAAACATCAACAACACAAACAAACAAAGAAACAAACATCCCACTCCCCCCAACAAACTGATGTTTTCTTGTCCTTTATTCCAAGATTTCTGGATATTCACCTTAGGCATTTTTGTTCCTATCACTGCTCTGCTTCTCTCCAGAGAGTCAAAACCTGCAAGGTCAATCTGTGTCCCTAGATGGTGAAAACTTTCCACCCTCAAACTTTATTGAGATTATTGCCTGGCCCAGAGTTAATAACTAAATTTAAACCATGTTTGCCTTTGTTTCTTGTCTTTTTTCCAAGTATCTGCCATTCAGCAAGCAACACGAATTTTTAATCTGATTGATTTTAATACTATGTAATCCTTCCACAGTTTGTAAATAACTTTTACATATGGCATACAGTCATTTGGTGGATCCTTAACCAGCTAGAAGGAGACTTTTACTACCTTAGCTGTCTGTATTTCATACATTCTTAAAAAAAAAATGTGCTAAGCTCTTATCTCTGTTCTTGTTCTGCAATGACAAAATAATTTTAAGAATACAGGCTTACTTTTTGAGATGGAGTCTGTTATGAATCAGATTTGCTCAGTAGAAAGGTAATTCCTGTGGAGAGCACAGAGGAATCAGTAGGAGCACTCTAGCACTTGATCTTTCTCCAAACCAGTATCCTGCCACAGCAGTCACTAAGCTGTCACAGGCCCCACTGAGGCAACACTCAGAAGACAATCTGACAGCTCTCTAGGCACGGGACATTTCTTCAACGTGAACAGGAAGCAGTGCTGTTTCTCCAAATGCCACCCTTTTTGAGTCACCAGAGGTTGGCATGGTTCATAGTGCAAATCTTCCTTCTTAAGGTGATGACTATGAACTGCTACTGTCCAGGAAGCTGGACTCAGATTTGCTACAGATGAATGGGGAAGTCCTATTAAAGGAGTCTGCAGAGCTCTAATTATGTGAGAGTCTCATGTTACAGCACAGAAAGGCTGTCAGTGCTCATAATGAGCCAGAACTGTGTAGGAAGGTTGCTGGTAGATCAGCAGAATCAGAAGAAATGTGGCTTGTACCACTGGTTCCTGCAGGAGCTGGGCAAAGGGTCAGGTGCAGAGCTATGGGGGGTTATTTCTTGTTCTGTCCCCACACAATTCTCTGAGGCTGTTTTGTTACTGTCCTGATACATTGTTGATAGAGATGGTGGTAAGAGGAGGTGTTCAACACTCAGACAAAGTCTCTGTCCCTTGAAGAATTCCTCTCAGACATTGTTTCTCCATGAAATTTATTCTCACTCTGTGCAGATGTTTCAGTATATTTGCCATATCTATGGTATCTGAAAAAGAGGTGTTTCATTGTTTTGGTTTTGTTTTGGTTGATTGCTTTTTCAGCAATAATTGTAATTGCTGCTTCTTCATTAGGCTCTTGAAAGTGTCCATGTCCTTTACTGGACATCCAGGGCAGAGTTGGTAAGATACTGAGGCCCAGATATACTCCACTTTCCTCCAAACATGGGGCTCCTGCCTCTGGGTTGATCACCCAAGCTCTTTGAGGTCACAGGAATTTGTGACTGATTTTCTGAAATGGTATCTCTAGAGAAGGTGATGTTTTAGAGGGGATGGTTTTCAAGAAGCCACAGGTGCTTTTGTAAACGTCTACCACAGTTTGCGTTGCACTTTGTGCATGTGCCTTGTGACCCTGCTAGGTGTTACTGCTTCACGCCGACCTGTGCAGGGGCTGGGACACCGTCAGACCCCTGGCCTGCCCTGTCAGGCTGCTCGCTGGGAAAATGCTCTCTGGATACGTCTCCTGCCGAACTAGCTGACTCTTACATCTCTCACGAGATGCAGAGCCACAAGACGCTACCCTTCACCGCCGCCTCTACCCTTCCCTCGCACACGACGATTGCTGGGCTTTCCCTGTTGCGCCAGGGCCCCTGTGAGGTGGCGGGGACCTGCCCTCAGGTGGCTACAGACTGTTCCAGGCACTTCCAGCTGCTCCAAGGACAATCAGTGGAGCACAATCCCTCAGGCACTGGTGCGGCTGCCAAAACATACGAAGAATGAACAACACCCGAGTGAAGTTAAAGTGTGGTGGACAGGAGGGCACAGGAAGGGAAGCGCTGGCTGCGCCAAGGAGCGACCGAACTGAGGCAAATCAGCCTCACTGCTTGCAGAGTGTCCAGGACGGGGCAGGGGTCAGCCTGAGGGTGAAAGAGCAGCTGAAGAAAGCGATCAGTGCGGAGCAGAGCCTGTCCCCCTGCAAGTGCTGTGGGTGTCAGGGGGATAGGGAAGTCAGAGGAGAAAGCTGAGCATTAGGCCTCAGAGGACAAAGATGGGGGCTTGGGGCTTGTCAATTCTGACTGTCAGTAAAATGAACTTGATTTTCATGCAGTTTGACTTGCCTGCAACACCGACTGATAAGCAATATCCTCACCTTTCTCTGGATCCACAGGCTATCTCTGTCCTGCTGAGGAGAGACTGGTGGGTTTGGCTGGGAGTTTATTTTTTCAACAAGGTGAAATCTCTACAGTCTTAAGTTTGTTGTCAGCCATCGAGGTCACCTAGTTTTGAAGGTGTCCTATGAGAGTTCTGCAAGAATGGGACCTGTGATTTAAAAGAGCTGAAGGTGGTTCAGGTAACTGCCCTTCATGCCTGATAGTGTGGGATGTAACAGTGTTTGAATGTCTTTCTTTGGGAGACACATACATTAGCTGTCTTTTAGCTGTTTTTCTAGTTAGTGTTGGTAGTACTCTGATTTTCCACCAGGAGAGGAGATGTAGTAACAGACTGCAAAGCTTAGAGCTAATTCTTGCAGCAAGAGGCTGACAGCAATACTACATCGGACAGAACAGGTGTCGTTGTAACCTCATTAGAGAGCTGGATTTTATATCAGCCTGAAAATGAAAGCATTTCCAGTAAGTGATGCTAGGTACTTCGTAAATACTTCATCAATTAAAGGCACCTTTTGATGCCTGTAAGCCCAAGTATTACACTTCATGTCATTAAAATACTCATTTCTGACCTTTGCAACCGATAAGTTGAAATACCCTCATTCACCTGATGGATGGTATCATTATAGCACTATATGTGAAATTACTGTGGAAAAGTGTTTGCTCTGAGTCATTCAAAGATGTAAGCAGTTACAAGACCAAGATATTCCAGATGCTTGAAAAAGCAGCAGCTTTGGTGTATTCTTTATTTTCAGGTGGTGAGTTCAGTGTGTGCACAGGACAGTGGTTTGTATGCAGAGCTGCCACACAAATGAAGAGGAACAAACACTAGCTTTAAATATTATGTGTTTGCATTGGACTGCTTACAGTGAGCTGGTCCGGATCACTTAAGCTATGCTAAAGGCTGCTCAGCTCTGCTGCTGGAACAGTAAAGGCTTAGTGGCTGTGAGGAAAAGCATAATGATGTGGCTCAAGTCTAAAGTATCAGCAGCACAGCACTTCAGTGAAGTCATTAAGAATAAAAGAGTGCAAGGTAAATCTTTCATGCTAGGAGCAAAAGAGGGTCAAACTACTTTGAGAATGTCAGGTTGTAGCAGTGACCTGAGCAAAAGAAGGCTGCAGTGTAATTACTTTGCCTCTGTAAAGGCTTGTAGTTTTTATTTTACATCTTAAGAGTATATGTTATGAGAGTTACTTACATTTTATTGGTGCTCCAGTTTGTTGTTCAAAGCTGACTGAAGTCAGGGTACCATGAATCTACTTTGCAACAGGCACCATCTGTAGCACTGCATTTATGAATGCTATTTTTATTTGTTGTGCTTATTATTCAACAAATACAGGTTTGTTGGGGAGGGGAAATTAATTGATGTGAGATGATATTTTCCAAAATCAATATTGTTTATTAATTTTGCTATTCAGAACTCTCACCACCCCCCACCACTAATTTTAATAATATTTTGGTTCTTACACTGTTATGGAAGCATTCTATGGATAATGTCTACATCTAATATAACCAGCAAAATATATACACATTAATTGAACTGGAAGAGAAGGGTCCCGTGGTCAAATTCCGCTTTGTGCTGAATACGCTGCTTGCCCAGTAGATGGGCTCAAGCTCTTTCTGCTCAATGGCAGAAGGCAGTAGAGAATTACAAAGAGGCATTTAAGCATTTACTCACAAATTATGATTATTACCCTTGTGGGGGCCAGCCACAGTCCAGACAGTACCCAGGGGACAGTACTTTCAGGGGACTCTGTCTTGTTGGACATTGAGGCTTAAATCTTTCCAGCTTCTGGGGAAAGGACACAGACAATCTCTGACCTTGTCTCCTGGCTTCTTCTGGACAATCTGTGTATATGTCCAGGAATTCTAGGCAGGACCTTCAGGTGCAGAGGCAGATGTCGTGCAGTCTCAGCATGATGTCACGCTGGCCACACAGGCTGATTGCGTGCACACATCCAGGGTCTGCTCTTGGTAACTCGTGGCAGTGGAGTTTACCAGGCAAGCAATAAGGCAGTGTGCAATAGCAGCACGGCTGGGCACAGCAGAGAGAGCAGGCAAAGAGCAGGGAAGCAAAGCAGTGAAGCAAAAGCAGGTTGTTCACCTGTGTATCTCCTTTTATCAGTGTGGGCTGAGACTAATTGCCCTTTGGACACACAATAGCCAATCAGGATGGCAGTTAGCCAAACCATACCATATTAGGCAAAGACACAGGCTTGCTTTTCCCTAATTTGGGAAAAGCATGGTTCTTGCACTAGGCAGGCACAGACTAAGTGTGTCTACCTTACACACAGGACCCTGGGCAGGCCAGACTCTCTGGCTCCAGGTTTTGTGCCTGTTTTCCTGCACTTGCCTCTCTGGTGGAGCAGAAAAACATGCCTAGGCAAGACAGGACATGTATAAGTCTATTTTGGGCCTATGAGGCCTACCACAACAAGGTTAAAAACTGAAAGGCAGTTGCGTGTTTTTTTTTATCACAGAAACTCTTGGATTTATGTTGTCATCTCGCAGAGTCTGGAGAAATGAATGTTTATTCAAATATGACAGTTCTGCACTAAGCTTTCCTGAAAATAGCAGCCTGGGGTCTGGGAAGCTTCAGTGTTAAGGATAACTGGGCTCATCCTTGATGTGCTAAGTGGACTTTTGTAAAGCCTCTGACACAGTCCCTCACAACACCCTTCTCTCTAAGACAAAGGGATATGGATTTGGTTCATGTTTTGTTCAGTGGATAAGGGGTTGGTTGGATGATCACATACAGAGGGTAGTTGTTGCAGGTAGTGGCCAATGGCTTGATGTCCATATAGACATGGATAACAACTGGTGTTCCTAAAGGAACCTGTGCTGTTCAGTATCTTTATCAATTATATAAATAGTGAGACTGAGTGCACCCTTGGCAAGTTTGTAGACGATACCAAGTTGACTGGTTTGATTGATAAGACTGAAGGATGGGATGCCATCCAGAGGGACCTGAACTGGAAAGGTGGACTGGGGAGAATCTCATGAGGTTCAGTAAGGGAAAGTACAAGGTGCTGCACCTAGGTTGGCACAGTCCTTGATGTCAATACAGATAGGGGGATGATGGAATTTGGAGCAGCCCCGCAGAAAAGGACTTGTACACATTTCATAGCAGCTGAAGAAGCTGATCTATTCCATTGTATCTTCTAAACTGCTAAATTAGGTATACAGAAAGAAGTAAAACTTTGGCCTGTTGAGAAGGCAAGCCATCAACCACAATTAATTAAGTAGGTGGAAATTAGACTCTGAGGTGTATTTCTTATGTGGACTCATTTCAGCAAGAGTGAATTTTTCGGAGACCCTCACATGCCTCGCACTTAAGCTTAACACTTTATGTACCTTTTTACTGATCCATGGCTAAGATCTGTCATGAAGTAAGACATTTCTTCCTTAGCTGGTTTAACTGACAAGTCAAGCACCAGTTAATTTCCAAATGTCTCCAGTCTGAAAGGGCAGTATTACTAAAACGGCTTTTGAATTACATGCTCTCTATTTCTGTCATGTGAATGTCTATTTAAAAATATCTTGAAGAACTTGAATAGAGGACTGGAGCCTGAGGCACACACTAAAAGACAGAGAATGCTAAAGGGGACAGGGTTTGTTGGAAAGAGAAGATTTTGTTTGCTGGTGTCACTTTGGAATGGGCAGATGTACTTGCTGGAGGAAGAGGAGCCTTGGGGATTAGACGGCTTGATAAAAACTAGAAGAGAGTGAATTCAGCAAGAAACTTGGGAATTTCCTCAGGCAGCTGACTGGTAGCTCTCCAGGGCTTCTGAGGCAGAAGTAGCTCTTTGTGTAAGACGCTAGAGGGTATCAAATCCCAGAAAGGAAAATAATGAAGGATGGGAGGCTAGAAATTGAGAAGAGCCTGAAGATGGAGGAGTACAGAAGACGCAGCTGGAGTTACTGCTTTAATTTACTGCTTTGTTTAAACAAACTTGAAAATTGATTTTGTTTTCAGTCACAGGCAGGGATACTGTGATTGCATTTGTGAAGGTAGACTTTAGCTGTGACCCAAAGGCTATGGTTAAATTAGCATATCCCTGTGAGAAAGCTGCTTAACTTACCAATATCTTGTGGTGGTTTTTTTTTCATTTTGTTCTGAATTTTCCAGGAAGTCAAAAGTACACTTGGGAAAAACTGCTCCAGTTGCATGTGGGTAAACGAGGATTAAAGTGAGAGATTCAAACTGAGTTATTGAGGACTTAGAAAACAGAGAAATTAAGCCATAATCAGCTTTTAAAAACTAATGTGAATTGAGGAAGCAGCGGAGAAGTTATGTGGAATGGTGGACTCAGTAGGACACTTCTGGTGTTATAGGGATCATGCCGCAGCTTCACCTTTTTTCTGAAGCCATTCAGATTGACCAGCGTGAAGATGGATCAGTGCTCTGTGTCACCTGCTTGCCCAAACCAGGGTTTGTTAGTCAGCATGCAAAAAGCATTCAGCACATGGAGTTGGAACAAGTTGTGAGGGTTGGGGCTGTTCAGACTGGAGAAAAGAAGGCTCTGGGGAGACCTTTTAGCAGCCTTCCAGTAACTGAAAGTGGCTTACAAGAAAACAAGGAAGGGATTTTTTACAAGGGCTTTTAGTGATAGGAGACAAGAGGAAGCAGATTGAAGCTTGAGGAAGGTGAATTTAGTCTAGATATTAGGAAGAAATTCTTTATAGTGAGGGTGATGAGAAAGTAGAACAAGTTGCACAGGGAGGTCATGGATGCCCCCTTCCTAGGGGCCTTGGATGGGGCCTTGAGCAATCTGGTCTAGTGGAAAGTATAACTGCACAAGGAAGGGGAGTTGGAACTAGGTGATTTTTATGGTCCCTTCCAATCCAAACCATTCTATGAATCTATGAGATACCTGTTTTATTCTGGTTCTGCACAGAAAAGGGTGCTGGGCAATAATTTGCAAAGCTAGCACCTTTTGAGAAACAAGCCATGTCATATATACAGAATGACAACAAAGAAGAAATTATGGGAAAGTAAATGACTAGGTAGTCATTGTCACACCTCAACTTCACATATAAAGCCAGGAATATACCATTCCTGATATGTTTCTTTGGAGGGGAGTTCTGCATGGTCTTACTGGTGTTAATGCCAAAAGAAACATGAACTAGTGGATGACCAAGCAATGCACACAGCTCGTGTGGGGTTGAGGACAGGAGAAGTGCATGTGTGGATGTGTGGATTGGTGTGTATGATGGGAGGAAAAAGAATATTGTACAGGCTGCAAAAATTCAAATGGCAGGAAAATAAGATCATTTTAGGTTGTCAGATTACTGCTATGAATAGGGACTCAGAGCATCTGTTTAGTGTGTACGTGTGATGACAGCTGGTGATTTTGTAGGACATTAGTTTCTTATGCATGTACATACTTCAAGAATGACGACCATCCTTGAAGACAGTAAGAGGACTTTTGGGCCAGATATATGGCTTATTTTTGTTCTGTAACTCCACTCAACTCCAAGATAGGATGGGGAGTTTTTAAGAGGTCTCCTATGTTGTACTGGCACAGAGATTAACATAAGAACAGAAATGGTAGTAGTAATAGTAATGTACATTTAGTGGGATGTTCCAGAGGCTGGTCAATGGGAATGAGAGTGATATGGGAGAGGTACTCCTTCACAGATCTAGAGGAGGATTCTCTAGGTCTGGTTTATGAACCCAACACCACGTTTTTCTTTGTCTGGGAGAGAATCCTCCTGCTTCCAGTTAATGAGCAGCATCCTTTTGTTATCAAATGAATTTAACATGCTGCATGCATCATCAAGTTGGGACTTTACACTATCTGATTTACACTATCTGAATGTTGTGTTTTTCTTGGAAAGCATGCTGACACCCTATCACCCTATCATTACTGGAAACTACATCCAGTAATCTGTCCAGAGAAACCTCACTTTTGCTACTAGGTCAAACAGTGAAATGTTGGAAAACGTAAGAATTACAGTGGCTTGTGCCATGTTAATATGCTTGTCCAATGGACCTTATATGAGATACTGAGATGTCATTACTTGTGATGATAGTCCTGTTTCAGTTTTTTCAGTTTCACAAAGGAGTTACATTATAGCAGTTCAACCAATCCAACTGCAGTTTAAGACAATTCCTTGACTAAATTGTTTTTTTTTTGTTCATCCAGCAGTGAGGCTATGGCTCTGGTGGGACAAAGGGGGACTTCTCTGTACCAGTAATTGATGCCTGCAGCACTGAGTCTCACATCCTTCAGTTCTGTGTGGTTAATATCTGGTGTTTCATACTTGCTTACTCCTAGTGTAGGATTTTCCTCTGAAAGCAGAGTCAGCAAATACGATCTTAGTTCTAGTGTTACTCCTTTACATGGAAGAATAACCAGGAAAGAAAAACAACAACAACAGTAACAAATAAAAGGAAAATGATAGAAAGTTTCATGTACCACGTATTAAATTCAAGCCTGTAGTGAATAATTCTGTTTAATTCTTAGCACACATTTGAATGAATCTTTGGTGGAAATCTGAGTTTTGTGTGGCTAGCTGATCTGTTGTCACAGATGTTAAACAAAAAGAGTGATGAAAGAATGACACTTTTGACCACCTTTGCCTCAGATTAACAAAATGCACTGTATTTTCACCAGTGATGGTAAAATGTACTTCAGATAAGTCATTTAGGGCTGTTGAAACAGATGGCTTTGTGAGAAAAACATTTATCCAGAGCTGAAGCACTAATGAACTGCTTTCTGAAAGTTCATGATGTCAATAGAGAGGTTCTCTGTGTGACAAAAAGCCAAGTTCAAGCTAGTAATTGCTGTGGTATTTCTGAGCCCGAGAATAATTTATCAGGATTTCATCCTGCACCCAGGGTTAGTCCGTTCACACAGCATGCTGCTCAGCAAGTGAAAGATGCCTGTAAACATTTCTAACAGCTGTTTTACAGCAGCGTGGTGATCGCTGGCTGACATAAGCTGTGTGACAAGAGAACAAGGTACTCAGCAGTGCCAGCACTGCCAGTGGGATCTCACCAGCTGTACTCGAACCACTTTTGTCAGTGTACATATGTCAGTAAGCCCTTCAAGCTCGTCTTTCCTCTTCAATTGCTTGAAAGTGTTGCAAGTCTTCAAATTTGCCTGAATTACTTGTTGCAGTTTATGCCAGCTTCTGTGCATTTGGGCAGTTCTGATCATTTGCTTTGTAGAAGTTTTCTGGTTATTTACTTTCAAAGATCTGCAAGACCTAGTTTAAATACCACAGTTTCCTGCCTTAAAAGCTAATTTCACTTTAATCTTCCCCCCCCCCCTTTTTTTTTAAGTTGTTTCTTCAGTTCTTATGACACAGGCTGAATTTTCTATATACACCTCTGTCCTTTTTTTTTCCAAGCTTTTGGGTACCTATAGCTTCTCTGGTTCTTCTGTAACAGAAGAAGTTATTAAAAAAGTAGAAATTTTATTAGCAAATGGAGCAAAACATTCAGAAACATGGGATTTGAAACACAGCTATCCCAAAAGTGGTGATTCTGTTTTGCTCAAAACTTTGTTAGAGCTTGAAATTTATTTAATGCTGTAACAAATACATGGTCTTTACAAGCTTTTAGTGTATTTTTTTTTCCCCTCTTTTAAGTATTGGGCTTCACTAACATGCTTCTGTTTTGCAGGTAGTTTAGGCAAATTTACCGATTTTATTTGGGATAGTCAGTTTCACAGTAGCAGATAGGATGCCATGTTTTGAATTTGTGCTTAAATCAGCCTTGATAACACACTGATTTATTTAGCTCCTGCTAAAACTGCTCTTTAGTTAAGGCCTTTCCTGTGACTCACTCTGCCCAGCCATTGAGTAGGCTAGAGTTGCAAAAGTTTGAGAGGGGACAAAGCTAGGGCAGCTCAGAGATTGGCCCCATCCACTTGACACCCATCCCTCAGATATTTGTACACACTGATAAGATCTCATCTCAGTCTTCTCCTGACTAAACAGCCTCAGGTTTCTCAGTCTCCACAGGAGAAGTACAGCAATTGAAACAGGACAGCCGGTAATGATACATAAGACAATGATATTCTAGGTTAACTACTTCTACATGCTTTGGCATGGCCATTGGAAGACCTCAATGTTTCCAAAGCTGAGTGAGCTGAGTGTGTGCAGCCTGGCGAGCAGGCCAGGGAGACCTCACGGTGGCCTTCTGGTACATAAGTGGAGCCTACAGGAAAGATGGAGAGGGACTTCTTATAAGGGCCTGTGGTGCTGGGATTGCCTCGACCCTGATGCAGGACCTTGTGCTTGGTCTTGTTGAACCTCATAAGGTTGGCTTGTGACCACCTCTCTAGCCTGTCCAGTTCCCTCTGGATGGCATCCCCTCCCTCATGTCATAAAAGTCACCCGATGTGGTGAATAGTCAGCTCAGCTGAGAACTGAACATTGGTATATCAGATGACTTGTTTTACAGCAGACACCTCTTTAAACTCCACTCCTAACCGATTAACTGTTGCCACAAATCCGAGTGGATACAGATCTGTGCTCTTGAATGGTATGTAAAAAGCAGTGAAATTCCAGTACACACCCTCTGAACAGATGTAAATCTCAGTAGTTACACTTAACTAAAGAGAAGCATAGAGATTTATGCCCACTAGAGCTGCGACCCAAAGTGTTTGCCCTGGAGAGGCTGCTATTCATGAACAGTCACATAAAGCAGTGAGAATGAAGGATGATCATAACAGATCTCTTCTACGAGAAAACAGTCAGTTGAAGGTAAAAAACAGCATGATGAGAAGCTGTTTTGGAACCAGACTGCTGACAAGTGGTGAAAAGGCTGGTATTACTGAAACTGAGATATGAACTAGTGCAAAAGCTATAAAATGGAGAGCAGCCAGGAGAAAAGGGACCTGGGGCTGCTGAAGATGAGCCAGCAGTGTGCCCAGGTGGCCAAGAGGGCCAATGACATCCTGGCCTGATTCAGGAACAGTGTGGCCAGTAGGACGAGGGAGGATATTCTTCCCCTGTACTCAACACTGGTCAGGCCACACCTTGAGTGCTGTGTCCAGTTCCGGGCTCCTCAACTCAAGAGAGATGTTGAGGTGCTGGAATGTGTCCAGAGAAGGGCAACAAGGCTGGTGAGGGGCCTGGAACACAAAGCCTATGAGGNATAAATTTTGAGTCATTGTACAGGCAGATGAAATAAAAGGCAGGTTGCACTGGACATTAAGGAATACTAGAAGATACTAGAATGGACAGAACTGGGTGTTGTGTAGCACACCAGTAACCCAGGGGACTGCCTGCTGCTATGGAAGCATAATGTTTCCCGAAGGGGAAGGCTGCTGACTGGCCTGTTTACAGGACCTGTGCCATAAATGGACTTTTCTGTCTTTTTGTGTCAGATCCTGTGTCATGTGCCTGCTGACATTAATTGCTATTGACCTATCACTGGACAGTACTTAAATCTAATGTTCTGGATACTGCTACAGGAAAAGAAATAGAGATAGCGATATGTTATTATAATTGTTACAAATACAAGCATGGCCTTAAAATGCTCGATAATCACTGGGAGGATCAAGGTTTTCTGAAAAGGTATATGTTCTCCTTGTGTTATTTGGAATTTTAGTTTGATAAATTTATAGCACCATTTTTTCCACCAATTTGTTGAAAATTTAACCTTGAAGCAAAACTTAGAATAAATCACAGTATCACAGTATCACACAGTATC
>WAAF01011953.1:0-18075 GCA_013400475.1 Tricholaema leucomelas
AGGGGAGGAGGTGCAGTGGTGGCCCCCCCTTTCTCTCCCTCTGAGCTGGAATTGTTTAGACTGTTCTCTTTATCTTTAGTCAAGGATAGCCATCTCATTCTCTGGTTCCTTAAAGGCACCACATGCAAATATCTCTTACATAATGCCAAAATTAATAGGAAAATCAAAATTACAAGACCTAAGATTACATACAAAAGAGGCTCCTTTCAGCTATAGCAGAAGGCACAATTAGTTACAGTTACAGAACAAACATAACCAAAGCAAAGGTTTTCATTACAAAGGGGCTTTTTAGAACATTTACTCACAAAACATTATCACCAGATTTCTGGGGCTGCATTATAGTTCCAGACAGTATCCAAAACACTTGGAGAGGTTGGTGGTGGTATGGTAACCATTAGAAACATTTGGAGTTTACCCAAGACTCTGGCAGGGTGTCTGGGGCTTGTACAGTCTTCTGATCTAGTCTTGGTCCCTTCTCAGGTGGACAGTGTCCTTTCCGAGGTTCCAGACTTGGCATGAAGGTTTGCAGATGCACAGGTAAGCATGGGGTCTTGCTGCATGATTGTAACCTGCTCCCTCTCACCACGTAGGCTCTGGTGAGGACTCTCAGGGGAACCTGGCTCTCCTGGTAAAACCCTTTCTGGGTAAATCCCTTCTGCATGGTCCAGGCTATTGCTACCAGCTGGCAGGGCTGGCCATCTCAGGCAGCTCTTGGTAATGATTCTTGCCTATGGTGTGAAGGTACTTAATGTCTCTCCCTGGTAAACTGAAACACAGCAAAGTTTCCAGGTAGACAAGCTTGAAGCATCAAAGTGTATTGTTACGCAGTAAAGCTGGTTTGAAGCAGAAAGGTTTCCTGGTCCCCAAGGCAAAGCAAGGCTTGGGTAGCAAAAGCAAAGCAAGGGGAAGCAGCATGACAGCAAGGCATCATGGCATGCCATATTTATCAATTGCCTGAATCTTGATGGCTCTGTTGGAAAACGGAGATTAACCAAACAGAATGCCACTTTGCCTAAACTAACCATATTAGGTAAAGCCAGTGTTGTGGGGCACTCCAAATCCCTTCTTAACCCCTTCATCCTCTGAATATTTGAATAGGGTGTAGTGGAGGGCCCATAGGCCTGAAAATAGGCTTATTCATGCCTTGCCCTGCCTGGACATGTTTTTTCTGCCCATAGCCAGAGAAAAACACATAACGAGCACAAAAGGACACAATAGGCCTGGTGCCATAAAGTCTGGCCTGCCCAGGTTTTAGGTTGTGTAAGCCCCCACATGCCCAGCTCATGCCTGCCTAGTCTAAGGCCTGTGTGATTTCCATATTTGGAAGGTTCAGGCCTGTGGCTTTTCCCTATTATGGTATGGTTGGGTAACTGCCAACCTGATTGGTCATTTTAGTGGCCAATGGGCCATTAATCTCGGTCCCCATTTGATAAATAGAGATACACAGGCAAACAACATGCTCACTCATGTGCTTGCTCCCTCGCTCTCATTATTATGCTTAAGCCTGCCTGTATCTATGAAGCTCAGACTCCCGTGAAAACATACACCATACTGCAAGCCTGCTGCCTTATTATTGCCTGGTAAGTGCCACTGTTGCAAGTTGCCAGGAGCAGACCCCACTTGTCTGCACACGATTGGCTGCATGGCCAGCGTTACATCGTGCTGGGACCATACATCATCCTGCCTCTGCACCTGAAGGTCCTGCCTACGAATCCCTGGACAGAGCATCCAGAAGAAGTCAGCAGCACAAGGTCAGAGACTGTCCTTTCCCCAGAAGCCAGGAACACTCTCCTTTCCCCTGAAGCTGGGAAAATTCCAGCCTCAAAGTCCACAAGCAGAGCCCCTGAAGTTTGGACACTTGTATAGACTGTGACGTAGCCCTGGAAGGTGATTGATAACTAATTAGATTTGTGAGTAAATGCATTAATGCCTCTCTAATTTCTATTGCCTCCTGCCATAGAGCAGAAAGAGCTTTCAGCCCACCTACTGGGCAAGTAGCATATTGACCTCAAGCAGCATTAAGCTGCAGGGAAATCTCTCTCAGTTTATAGTTTGAATGTATGCTAGTTATTATAATAGTTACTATTTGATGTTATTTCCATAATGTCTTTCATAACTGTGTAGATCCATATTAATATTAAATTCAGTGGTTGGGGGTGGCGAGAGTTCAGAATATTGAAGTTAATAAATATATATTTTTATAGAATATCCTCTTGCACCAATGAATTTCCCCCCTCTGCCACAATCTGCATAGGCGGCAAAATACGCCTCCACAACATAGGGGAAGAAGGCAGCATGAAAACTGATTCCCCCCACACATGGGTAAGCCCACGCTGGAATCAACTGGTGATGGGCTGGATTCTTCGTGCCCAATATATATGGCAAGTGAACACATTGTTTAGGAAAATATCATAAATAGAATGAGGAAAAAAAGCATGAAGTTCTCAGTTTTGGAAGTTTCCCAGTTTTCGCATGGCTCCCGCTTCCACACCATTTTGTGCAATCCTGTTCTTGCACAGTTCATGTTGCTTACCCACAGGTCTGCAAGTCTGGCAGGTCCTTGGGTTCATTCGAGAGAGAACTGCCGGCAGCACGCAGACCTGGCTTCTCCCGGACCACACTGCAGCCTGACGTCGTGCTTGACACTCAGATCCAGGGAACATGGCAGCAGCTTGGCTCTTTTCTCTGTGCTGCTAAGGCAGTGCCACTTCATGGTCTTTTGCCTCATGGAAGCTGTGTCTGAGACACTTTGGACATTGGCAGGTTTCACTCACTTGCCACATGAATCCTCAACATGGATATAGCTTACAGTTTCAAGGGCTGCTGAAGATAAATTCATTGGGGATCATCACTAAATTCCTACCTCACCTCCATGAATAAGGTCTGCTATCCACTTATGTTCTCTATTCACCCTGATTTATAAGTGGGGTAAATCTGCATTGTAGTTCAGCCTTTTCCATTTTCTGAATTTCCTAAATTACTAAAAATGCCCATAAGCATCCCTTGAAGATTTCCTGACTGAATTAGAACCTGTAAACAAAACTTAACTAGTTCTGTATATAATTTGGGACTGAGGTTTTTTGGAAAGTAAAAATAATTCTAGTTTTATAATTCCTGCCTCAGCCAGTTAATACCCAAACAAATCAGCCAGGGGCTTGCTTTACCCAAATTTGGGAAAACACAGGCCATGCATGAGGCAAGCATGTGCACCTTGTTTATTACAGGAGTAGACTCAGTGGCTCTGAGTCTTTTGTCCTGTTTCCACATTGCTCCTCAATCTGGAAGGGGAAGGAAGAGTGGGGGATCATGCCTGGACAAGTCAAGGCACATATCAGGTCTGGTTTTGGCCTTTCAAGGTAGCATCCCAATGTACTAAGGTGTCTTTCATTCAGACAGAACAGTATGAATCGCAGACTCAAGATGCGAAGAGCATAAACATCTCTCCTAAAATGCCATCACCTATTATCACATCTACCTTCCCTTCTATCAAGAATTGTCCCAGTTTAATGCAGACTGCTCTCACAAGCAAGCCCACCACATAAAATTGAGAAGGGAAACTAACACAAAATGTCATGCATTGAGATAACGAATTTAATAGAAAAAAATACAGTATACCATTACTTCAGCTATTTCACATAAGAAGTACAGCAAAAGCAGCAGCAGAAGGCAGCCATAAAATGAACCCCCACTGACCCCCTCAAATCCACAGTCAGTCCAGCAGAAAAGACCAACATCTGCAAAACTGGAAACTGGAAGCAGCAGCTGGAAACAGGAAGCCTCTCATGTTATAAGCAGAAAAAAAAAATCCACGATACTTTCCCTCAGCCAGCTCTTTCATTTTATAACTAGCATAGTGTCAGCATAGTACTGAATACTCATCAGCCATTCCAACTAGCTAAAACCATGTCATTGTCCACCCTTTATTCTGTACCATTTACGTCATGCCCGGATGCAGCTTACATCATACAATAAAGATCATACATCATTCACTGTCCTTTCTCACTCAAAATGATATGGCCTTCTGGCATACAACAGACTTCTTACAGTAGATATTCTGGAGCTCCAGCCTGTTTCAGCACAGTCTGGATCAGAACATGATCAGTCCAATTGGCTGTGTTTTGTTTCCACCCCAGCGACAACCTATTTCAGTGACTCCATCACTCAAAGTGAAAGCAAATTGTGGATGCATTCTGATGCTCAGTTTCCAGAACATTCAGCAACTGGGGTCCCATTGTCACACTAGAAATACAGATGGGTTTCACCCTTCATAGTTTAATGGCCTCCCTTGGAAAGGAAGGCACCTGCTCCTAATAGCTGAAACACAGGACTGTACAGGTGGAGAACAGGACATGTTCTTTTCCAGTTGATGGACCACTTGGGATAATTCCTCCACAGCTGAAACACAGGCCTGTACAGATAAAGAGTGATTTTTCTCATATTGCTGGAGCCTACTAGTAATTTCAACCACTGTTTGTCCTTTGCTGTTTAAAGGCTAGGAATAAAGACCAGATAAACACCTATAGCTCTTCTTGTTCCAATGATGACTGATTCATCCTCATCCTCTGCAAGATGAGGTGCTTTCCTTATAAATTCCTTTCTCTTCACAGGGGTGACTGATACTGAAATAGGCTGGTTCTCTGGTGCAGCTGCCATGTTTGCTGTTGTGATGTGAACAGCCACAGTGCCTACCAGTCCGCTTGTAGGTCCATAGACCCTCTCTTGCCCCTGAGCACACTGAACAGTGATGAGAAGGGCTTGACAGGTATGGACCAGGCCTCAATACATCATCACAGTAATTTCTGAAAATTTCTGGGCTGACAACTGACTTTTTCCAAATGTTTACCAATTTGTCAGGATTTTCACTTGTTCAGGGGTGAAATTCATGCAGTAACAGAATATCCCAGGAAACTTAAAGTAACCACAGTTCTAGGCACATCCCCGTACTCTCCCACATACCCTGCTATTCATAATTATCCAGCCTCAGTGCAAATCTCCAGGCAGTATTCTTGGAAAAGATCTGCATCACCCTAGACAAGACCTATCCCATCAACTGTGTGAGATTACATCTAAACCAACTGGCCAGTGTAATAACCATATCATATTGTGACAGCATAAGCATACAGCACAGTCACACAATACCACTAACGCATTCCTCTAAGCAGCAACTGGAAATAGGAAGCCTCTCATGTTACAATCTGCACTACAAGCTCCGTGATGCTTTGTTTCAGCCATCACTTTTATTTTGAAGCTGGCATGACATCAGCATGGTATTGAATACCTATCTGCATGTTCAGAGCATGGTATTGAATACACATCCGCATGTTCAGTCGGGTAAACCCATGAAATAATATCAAAGGTCCATCCAGGGAAGATGCAAAGACTGCAGAGAAATTCAAAAGCTCTCCTGACATCACAAAAAAAAAAAAAAAAAAAAAAAAGATTCCAGCAAGGGGGACAAAAAGTCACAAGGAATTGTTACCTCAGGTAACAGTAGCTTCCTTTAAATAGCCCTTATTTAAACAAATGATACCTTTATTTAGTCAGGGAAGAGAAAGAAGTGCAAGTACAACACCTATTGGGTGGTCTTTATTGGGATTTTAGAAGTGCCGGTTTTTCTGCCTGAAATTTATGTAGACAGACAATTGTGGTTTGGTTTGTTGGGTTTGGGTGGGGGTTTTTTGTTTGTTTGTTTTTTGTTTTCTTGTGGGGTTTTTTTGTGTTTTGTTTTTGTTTTTGGTTTGGTGGTTTTGTTTTTTTTACGTGCATGCTCCTTTTCGTAGAAGTATCTCTAGAAGCAAAGACACTGCCTTAGACTTTGGCAAACATGCTGAAACAAGCTTATCTTCCTCCCTGTTTGGGGCATGATGCAGATGCCTGTAGGCATGCACACTGATGGGGTAGTCTTATATTTTCCCCCCAGTAAAAAGGTATGTAATTAAATTACATTATTTTTATATTTATTCTATCAGTAACATTTTCTTCCCATATGAGAGAAATGGCAGGTAATCACTAAGTTGTAAAACCACCACAGGGAATCTCTGTATCTTTCTGATGTGATAAAAGCAGCAGGAAATACCATCTTTGATTTAGCATTTGACAGACTAGTGTCTCTGACAGTAGTCTGAAGGCAGTAAGTTTGGAAAGGCAGATTGAGAAATATATATGGTGGCTTAAAGGTTCTATTCACAAATATACTGAGAGCCACTTCTGGGAAAGCATTTATAGAAAATTTATAGAAATAAACATTTATTTATATTTATAGAAATAACATTTACAGAAAAAGCCCTGAGAGTGAAACACTAGTCACCACTCTATTTCAGTGATTTCAGAAAATAACATAGCAATAATAATGAAGGTTAATTTTGGTAATATATGAACAGCCCACTCTCTTTTTGTGTACCAACAAACTAAATGCCATGAACTGAGACTCCTTCTGTGTAATCTGAAGAATATGGAAGGCATACAGCTTTGATGTGTAATGATGCTGAAGTACCCTTTGCTCAGATTCAGTAGGCAGCATTCCCAAGTGAAAAATCAATTGAATTTTTTTACGTTTCTTTTACATGTTAATTTGGAAAGGTCAAGTCTACCTTACAGCTAAACTAAATGGCTGTGCCAGCTTCAGCTGTTGATTGAGTTCTGGACTGTGCAAAAGGTGTGCAACATCATGAAAATTATTTAAGCCCAAGATCAAGTGTAGCTTCGGTTTCATCAGTTACACATCTCAGTTTCAAGCTTCTGAACTGTTTGGTCATGAAAATATTTTGTGGTTGACAATCAATGCAAAACGTGCTCTAGAATTTATGTTGTGGAGGGCCTGTAGGCCTGAAAATAGGCTTATTTCATGCCTTACTTTGCCTTGCCTGCCTGAACATGTTTTCCTCCCCGAACCAGGGGTAAACAAGCCCAAAGCAGGGGTAAACACATTAAAGGCACAAAAGGGTACAATAGGCCTAGGTGCCATAGATTCTGGCCTGCCCAAGGCCTATGTTGTAAACAAGTTATATAAGCTGGTTGTAAACATGTTGCATAAGCCCACACTGTCAGCGTGTGGCCTAGCCTATGCTCCCTCCATATTTGGAGGTACCAGGCAAGTGATTTAGCCTATTATGGTATTGTTTGGCTGACTGTCAACTCTGGTTGGTCACTAGTGGCCAATTAGGCAATTAATCTCAGGCCTACAGTTCATAAATGGGAGCTCACACGTGCTCTCACTTGCTGCTTGCTCCCCCCCTCCATTGCCTCTTTTGCATGCTGGCTTCTGCATGCTTCTGCGAGCTTCTGCAAGCTTCTGCAAGCTTCTGCAAGCTCTCACTAGCTCCAACTCACGCACTCTTGCTTCACCAGCGTGCTCACACTCATGCTCAGGCCCCATGCTCAGGCACCCCTCGGCTCACAATCGCTTACACTCAGGCACATCTGATATGCTGTTATTATGGAGACAGAATCTCCCAGCCAGCTGTGGTGAGCTAATCAGGACCTCGATCCTGCATTGCCTATATATTTGTGGAGCACAGACTCCTATGCAGCGGTGTATGCCCGCTGCCTNAGACTCCTATGCAGCGGTGTATGCCCGCTGCCTTCATTATCTGGTAAGAGGCATTGCTGCCGAGATACCAGGAGCAGACCCTCTTGTCTGCACAGGTGATCAGACTGCCAGCCAGCTTGAGAATCGTGCTTAGACTGCATGGCGTCCTTCTCCTGCACCAGACGTCCTGCCAGCAGTCCCCGGATCAGCCCCTGGACAAAGCATCCAGAAGGAGCCAGGAGAACAAGGTCAGAGAGTGTATTAATTTCCCCAGGCAGCTGGGAAGACTGCATCCTCTCCTGAGAAGCCGGGAGGATTATTCATCTCCCCTAAAGCCAGGAATTCCTTTCCCCTGAAGCCGGGAAGATTTCCAGCCTCTAAGTCCACGGGCCGAGTTCCCCTGAAGTTTGGACACTAGGTAAATAGGCTGTTGATGTAGCCCCGGGGGGTGATTGATGATTCTTGATGATTAATCATAATTGTGAGTAAAAGCTTTAATACCTCTGTAATATCTTTAGCCTCCTGCTATAAAGCAGAAAGTGTTTCAGCCCACTCTGCTTTAATCAATCTGTCTCAAGGTGACTTTAAAAACAAAGGCATAAAGGAAGTAAAATGCTATTGCATGCTCATAATCAGATCTGTACAGGTCAATCTCGTTAGCTATCATTCTTGTGTATACATACATTTGCTGTTCTGCCATACATATGAGATCTGCCAACAACCGAACAAACTGAGAATTCCTGCAAAACAGACAAAACGAGAGAACAGTGACCCTCTCTTCCATTTTATTACTCCAGCGATCAACCTCATTAGCAAACTGAACTGGAAAAAAACAAACAAACAAAGATGAAAGTAAATTATGGGCATATTGTATTTCATGAGAGAAAATGTACAATATATCAGAAATTTTAATCAGATTTACAACAGTGTTGAAATAAGATCAGATTTTTCATTTGCTTTACTTTTTTATCCCAACTTTAACATATTCTGTCTTGCAAATTGATTTGGGAAACATTCTTGTCTATGCTTCATATTGGTGTTATGATATAACCATAATTATATGTGCAGACAATGCTGGTGTTATTGTACACTTATGGTTTTTTCCCTATCTACCAAAGACTTTAGTCAAAACACTTAAAAGTTCTGTGAAATATATTGTGGATGTGGAAAAGTTGCATGATTTCTCCAGCACTTATCTTCTCCACATACTGCATTAGTATTTCTGCATATAATATGGTCCCTGCTTAGAAAAAGGAAGGGTTTCCACTGAAGAGACCTGGAGTTAGATGCACATCTTCAAAACACAGAAAGATCTGATTCATTTTTGTTACATTATAGTCCCCTCTTTCAGACTGTAGCTAAGGAGAAACCAACCTCTTGCGGGAGTCAAGGCCTCATTATACTTAGGTATAAGAGATTCTCAAGGAATTCTGAGCAAGATATTTGCCCCAGAATGCCACTTTTCTAGGAGCAAAAGCAAGGAAACAAATCACAAAACCCTGCGAAATCTGACACACCCTTGGAAAAAATAAAATTAGTAAGGTTATGTTTTGCCCCAGTAACACCCAGCTAACACCTTGACAAGAGATACTTATTTATTCATCTCAACATCCTTCTTGTCTACAGTCAGACATAAGACCACAGTCAGTTTCTCACAAGGTAAAATAGTAACTCAAGAACCACCTTTTTTAATGGATTTCAGCATGCATACCTCCCTATTTGGAACTTTAGTTAAATACTTGTTTTTCTCACTCCTTTTAAAAGAGAGCATCACTTGTAACTGGGCACATAAAGCAGTGGTTCCCCTTATTGACAAGTCTGTAGAGAGTATATGGCAAGATCTGCATGTAGTTATGAGGAAGTGGTCCTAATAATCAAATTACAGCTAGGGATCTGTGTATTTACGAAGACCAAAATATTTAAGGTAAAGAAAATATAAGAGTCTCATTTTCCCTCTTTATCTCTTCTGTATTTATGTGAGGAACTCAGCGACAGCAAATTTTACTACTTTGCTATATTGTGATCTGCTCTAATTATGTGACATCAGTCTGCATTGACAAAATTCGATCACTGGTCTATGGAGTGTCATTGGATCTGTAGGTCAAGCAACCATTTATACTGGCCTCCTGTGGTTGCTGGAAAATATATTCAATGCAGTGCAGAAGTATGTGGTGGAAGTATGAGTGTGTGTGCATGGGAAGGTGTTTTCTAATCCCTTTGCAGTGCGCCAGGCTTAAACTGTAAATGTCATCACCATGAATGCAGTAGTTGAACCCAGCAGGTGGGATAATAAACCATGGCATTTCTAGCAGGTTTAATTATGTTTTGGGATGCCTTTCATCACAAACATGATTTCACTTGATATCAGAAACAAGAATACACACTTAGTTTTACTCTGTGTCCACATTAACTAGGGTGTGAAATTCCCCACCTCCAGTACATTTTATGATATTTGAGGTGAAGAAATCTCTGACCTGCATCGTTTGCATCTTTGCTGGCTCAACTACTAGGTGGTGACCACCATCTTGTCAAACAGTGATTTACTACATAATATAACTAAAGCATTAGCATGGTACTCCTGTCCACCTAACCTTAAAGGGCTTTCGGGTAGTTGTAGGAGAGGTTCTCTGGAGGAAACATACATGGATTTGTTGTAAGCCTACTGCTGCCTAGTATCGGTGAAATATGTTATCCGTGCTCAGTATTTTCATTGCAGCTCTTCCTTGGCAACTTGGTAGCTACATTCCTAAATAAAAAGCTAGCCTACTACTCTGAAAGCAAGACATAGTCTTCACTCTACTTATGATGTTTTCTGATTTTAAAGCATCAGAAAACTGATCTAATTAAAAGACAAAGGTTTAAAGCCCCGAATTAGCATCTCATTTATGTAATGATTTCTCTATTAATGTCAGTTAAACAGGTTTGCGTCCATACCACATTAAGAAGAGACCAAAATGTGCAACTTAATACTAACAAAGCTTTATACTATAAACCCAAAAGTATTTAAAAGCTTATTCTGTAAAAATAAAATACTTCATTCTTTCTAAGATCTTAATATTGCTTTAATACAGCTAGCAAAACAATATTAATATTTGCCTACAAGGCAGCACAAACCAAAGCAGAAATGCTGTATTTCCAGATTGTTTTTTCTTGACACTGCTAGTATCAAAATGGTGAATTTTGAGAAACAGGGAAGTGAAAACAAGTGTCAAACAGATTCAGAAAGAAGACTAAAACTAACATGCAAATATGCCAGAATAAATATCTAGTAAAGTACAGTGGATGAAATATTTCTCTTCTAATTATATATGGACATCAGTGATTTCAGTGTATGCTAAGGATTATAACTTATTTTTGTTTTGCTGTCACAAACAGTTTGGGTAGTTTTACTGATGTGTTACTTGGAATGCCTCCTTCAATGTGTGTGATATTTTAAAATAAAGCTTTGCATATTCGTTTGCTGTTGAAACTAGAAGATAAAAGCCAATTCTTAATTATTAAATTAGTTACACTCTTTTCAGTTTATAGGATTTTCCAAACTTTCTAGCATATGAAAGTATCTTTTTAAGTAAATCAAGTATCCTCACCTGGAAAAATTAATTCTTTTTTCCCTTTGTTTCACGTCTAGTTTAAATCTTCTGTTCTGCCAAGAAACTATAGTGGGTTCTTCCAAAACAAATTATACAATCCCTTGCCCAAAAGCATATTAAAGTAAACCCATGTTGAGGCAAACTATCACTGATGTTAGTGGCAAAGATCTTAAAAAAATCTCTTTAAAAAAATCACTGAATGAAAACACTCTCAGGAAAAATCCTTGCAAAATCAGAATCATCAGAAAAATAACAGAAAATTCACTATGATACTTAAATTACCTCAAGCTCATACTTTACAACAGGGTACCTGCTGACTGCTCATTTGCTTTCAGTTAATCAGCTTTCTAATATATTGACTCCAGTGGTATCAGTGTTTAACTATGCTTGGCAAAGAAAAAAATCTGAAGTCATATGTTAAATTGCAAAAGGTGTTTTCTCCAGTCTACAGGCAGCCTGGGACCTGATTAAAAGTGATATAAAAGATTTCATGTTTGAGACTCTAAAGTTATATGCTACTCCAGACATTATGCTCCTGAATTCACTTCCTTGCCCTTTCTATAGCTCAAGCACAAACTCACCACGTCCCTAGTTTTCCATGTGTAAATCTAAAATGGATTTCTCTATCGCTGTTTGAAACTTCTGTAGGACAATGTCTTCTCCTGTATCTGCAGTCTTGAGCTACTCATCACCCAGCAGATCAAAACCGTCCCAGATTCCGTGCTCCTTTCAAGTAAGTGCGCAGAATCATGCACTCATCAATGTACTGAGCTCACTGAAATGTAACTCATGAAGCAACAACTTCCCTTCTTCTGAAAATTTTATTAGAACTGATTCTTGCACCCACACTATATCAGCAGAAGCCTTGTATGGTAAGGCTAAATTTAAGGCTTTAAAGTCAGTGACAGCCTAAAATGGCACCTATGTTCTTACAGGATCCTACAGTACTCCAAAACAAAAGACATAAACAGCCCGTCCAGTCTCAGACAAGGTGGAGCACAGCTTGTCTCTGGAGACTGTGGTAACATGGCAGCACCTGCTGCTCAGGTCTACTCAAGCGTGGTATAAAATCAGTTGTTTCTCACAAGCAATTCTGCCAACTAATCCCCTGCCAAAATGTATTGTAACTAAAAGGTAAAATATTAACTGGTAAGGAACATGAGGGGAAATGTAGAGAAAGAACATTATTTTGTTTCTCTTGAACTTCATGATTTCTACTCCAGTTGCTCTGTGTCTTGTTTTACAACACGAACATCTATCATACATCCACTGAATTATGTTCCATCATTTCTTGGGGTTATCCTGAAATCTACATTTTTAATGTCAGGCTCTTGCTGAGTAGAAAGAATTTGTTATATTTGCGGCATCAATCTAAATCAGTAACTATTTCAGGGTTTTTTTAATAGTTTTAAGACATCTCACAGTGCTTTTGTCTAATTTACTTGTGCCACTAACAATAGACCAGATGCATTGTTACAAATAGGTAATAATTTCACCTCTCTACAGTGAAGAGGTTAAAATGGAAATAAAATATTCTTTAGGTTTGTTCTTTTTTTTTTTTAGATGATGGAGACATCATTAACTGTAACATAATTAATATAGTGTATCAATTTTGATATTCAGGACTCTTTCAACCTGCCCAGTGGTGGTGGCAGGCAGGCAAGAAAGAAACAGGCAGTGCCTCTGTTTTTATAGGGGGCTGGATAGGAAGTGGGAGTGGGCTAACCACTACACCTGGGGCCAGGTTCAGACTCACCCTCAGGGAGGAGTCAGGAGGACCTGGGGGGCAAGTTTAAGACCACCACCACCCCACCCACCTCCCGAAAGGGTTAAGCCTTTACACTGCTAAAGCAGAAGGCACTTCTAATTTAGATAGATTTTTACAGAGTTTTGCTAAAGAGGCTTTCAAGTATTTGCTCACAAAAGTTAATATCCAGATTCCCAGAGCTTACTACAGTTTCCAGACAGTACCCAAACACCTGCAGGGAGTTTTGATGGTGTCTTGACAGCCATTGAGGCTTCCCAGAACTCCCCAGGCTGTATCAAGGGTGCTGGGAAAAAGGCAGATGATCTCTGACCTGATCCTGGTTCCTCTTGGCTCCAGACTTGGCATGGAGGCTTGCAGGTGTAAGCAGGATGTCTTAAGGATGTGCAGACAGGCACAGTGTCGTGCCAGCTAAGCAAGCCTATTGCCTGAAGGCACCTAAGGCCTATTCTCTGGTAAACTTGAGAGACAGCAGGTTTCCAGATAGACAAACCCAAAGCATCAGAGTTTGTTATTATGTAGCAGAGCTGCTTATAGCTTAGCATAGCATAATGCTGCAGAGCATGGCAAGATGCAGCAGCAGTGAGGCAGAACAACGGCAGAGCACTGCCAGAAGCAGAGAGCACAATGAGGCAGTGGCAGCGGCATGTTGTCTTTACCTGCTCATCTCTTTTTATCAATACTGCCTGAGACTAATGGGTCTTTGGCCTCAAATCAGCCAATCAGAATGGCAGTTTTCCATGCTTAACCATATTAGGTGAAGTCAGGGCTTACTTTTACTTTTTAGGGTAGAACACAAACAAGTGTATAAACACGTGCGGGTACCCTGTAGAAAAGTTTGGATAGACATGGAAACACCAGGCCTTTTGTCCTCCTTTCCCACGGTTGCTTCCCCCACCAGCAGAAGGAGGGAGAGCAGAAAATATGCATGATGGCACGGGACACAGAATAAGTTTCCATAACGTGCTTGCTTCCATCATTGTCTGAGCACATGGCACTTGCCTTGTTGGGTTTGTAGCAGTGCAATGTAGTCAATCTGCCAGGCTGCTTCATATTTGTATTTCAGCCACCATTCTTCATACCACAGAAGCTTTAGCTGCCTGGCTTACTTGACTACAGCACATGGCTCACATTCAAAGATAATCTGTGACATAGTGTCCATGGTTAAGCCCACCTCTCCATCTCAGGACTTTCTACATATTGTAACTCTTCCTTAAAGACCTGAGGTGTCATTGGCCTACCAAATTATGAATAAATCCCCCTCATGCTGTCAGTCCACGTTCACCTGAGCCATTTCCATCTTAGCAGCCTGATCTACCTGCTGATTGTTTTGATGTTCTTCTGTGGCCTGACTCTTGAGTACATGGGCGTCCATACGATGTACTTTCACTGTGAGGTTCTTTACCCAAGCAGGAATATTTTGCCATAGATTAAGCAGCCCATATGGGTTCACCTCTGTGCTGCCAGTTGCTTTTCTTCCACTGCTGCAACCACCCTCACAGGCCATCTGACATTATCCGTGACTTGGTATAGACAGATAGCACTGGCCACCTTCACAAAATCTAAAGCCAGTTGGATGTCATTCAGCTCTGCAGACTGACTCAATTCACCTTTTTTTTCATCAGCTTTGTCCACTCACTGCATAGGAGTCCTTCAGTGTTGTACTACCATGTGACAGGACCCATCAGTGAACACTGCATATTGCTTCTCATTAGCTGGCAGTTATATGGTTGGGCCTCCTCAGCCTTAACTCCTCCTCTGGCGAAATCCTGACATCTTTGTCCTCTAGCCACTTTGTGACCACTTCCAAGGCTCTTAGGCGACTAGGGATCCCCATTCAAGCCCACTGTGTTATCAATACACACTTACTTTGTATGACATCATTTGTTTAATGAATACAGGAGACTGTCTCTTAGATGATTCAGCACCAACAGTTTGGTTGCCAGGAAGAGTTGTCCTTCTGTACCAATCACTTCTGAGGGAGCTCAAACTGCTACACATGCTGCCAGTATTACTTTTTCAGTTGGAATATAGTTGATCTTGGATCCATTGTATCCCTAACTTCAAAATTCTAGAGGTTGGCATCTGGTCTTCCTGGTTGCTCTCTGCTGGAGGGTCTATGTAGGACCATTCTTTCCAGTTGAGCTGCAGAGCACACTTTTAGCATTTTGTCCTGCCCAGACTGTTGTGAGGGGTAATGTATGTACTGTCTGCTGTTTAATTTGTTCAAAGGCCTATTGCTGCCTAGGGCCCCACTGAAAATTTTT
Organism: Tricholaema leucomelas; assembly: GCA_013400475.1. Taxonomy (NCBI): domain Eukaryota; kingdom Metazoa; phylum Chordata; class Aves; order Piciformes; family Lybiidae; genus Tricholaema lacrymosa; species Tricholaema leucomelas. The sequence goes on from WAAF01011953.1 coordinate 15,151, forward strand.
CATCTTCTGGATCACTTGGTAGAGGCAGCCAACAATCAGGATGTAGTCTGAGATAGACATCCCCCTGAAACCCACAACACCCAAGCAAGCCTGGCTTTTGTTTTTATCAGTGAGCAGAGACAGAGCTTTTATCTTGTTAATCACATCCATTGGGATATGGTGATGTTCATCTTGACATTTTATCCCTAGAAACTGGATCTCCTGGGCAGTTCCCTCCACTTTACTTCATTTGATGGCAGAACCATCCTTCAGAAGGATTCAAACTGTTTCCTTCCTTTTCCAAAAATCTTCTTCAGTGTCACCTCATATCATGATATCATAAATGTATTGCAGATGTTCTAGAGCTCAATCTGATTCTAGTGCAGTCTGGCTGGACTGTGCTTCCATCCCCAAGGCAGTCAGTTCCAGGTGTATTGCAAGCCATTCCAACTGAAAACAAGATGTGTTCTGTGCTCTGGTGCTATAGGAATAAAGAAGAATGCAATAATGATGCCAGTTGTGACGTATCACTTGGCTGCCTTTCACTGTGGTTAGTACTGAAGCTCTACCATGCCTGGCACAGCACCACTCATCACTGGCCAACCTCATTCAGACTGTGGTATCTACCATGCTAGTTTTCATTCTCCGCTAGACTTCGACACTGGCCATATTGGGCTGTTGCAGGATGAGTGGGTTTTACTGATCACCCCTAGCTCTCCAACTAACAAATCAATTTATGGATGGGAATCAGGGAATCTTGCTTGGATATTGCCACAATGTACAACTGTTGTAGTAGTATGCATCTGCTGTTCTTTAACCCTCATCAATTCCACCACTGAAGGCTCCTGTGAGAGATTGGGCAAGATGGACAATCGTTTATTTCCCTTCACTTTCAAAGCACCTATACCAAAGACCCACTGATACCCTTTTCAATTATTGAAATGTAGGTAGTCTATGCCAGGGATGCACAGGGCATCTGGGCCAGTCACAATGGGCTATTTGTGTCTCTCACTCCCAGTTAGGCTCATTTCAGCTTCCAATAGACTTATCTGTTGGATTTCCCTTGCCACCTTAGAGACATAGACAAGTTCAAGCGCTCTAGAGGTTGATATCGTAGAGTACACTATACTGTATCTACTACAGCACGGTATTTCTATGGGTCTGCATATGCCAGGCTATGGGAGAATTTTCTCCCTCGCAGGGCATGAGCTGGTAAACATCAGAGCTCGTGCTGAGAAGTGTCCTTGGGCTGTCTCAGGCTCAGGAAACCAGGCTGTAAACAATGAGCACCCCACACACAGCTTCAGGGGGCTGAGCTTGCCAGCCTGAAGGGCTGGACACTAGGGATTGTTTTGATACAGAGTGACCTATCTGTACCTTACACATAACTCTGAGCCAATCTATACCTTCCACTTGTGTCAACCTCAACTAGTCATGCACGCCTCTTCCAAATAGCATATAAGCCATTGTACTTCCTTAATAAAGCGTACTGTACTGCTAGCAGCTGAGTCGACTTGTCAGTACCCTGACCTTGATTCCGCTGGCTTCCTGCTCCCGCAGAATGGCACCTGAACATCGTGACTGAACCACCCTGTCACTGCGCGGGTACGGATCTGAGGCCTCCAGGCTGCGACCAAGAGAGAGCTGAGCCCGGCCACTAGGGCCCCGATAAGGGCTTGAAATACGGCTCCACCTTGTTGTGATAAGGCAGCCAGAGGTAGGAGGGAAAGATCAGATGCCAGGTACCCCCTGGTGGGGAAAGCTGTAAAATTCAGGCAGCCGCGAAATAGGTCGGGAAGAGCTGGTTCAGGCACCCCGGAAACACGCCAGGAAAAGCCGTAAAAGTCAGGCAGCCTGAAAATCATGTCGGGAAGAGCTGGTTCAGGCACCCTGGAATGCCGGAAAAGCCGTAAAACTCAGGCGCCCCAAGACTCACATCGGGGAGAGCTGGTTCAGGTCACCTAGGATGCCAGGACAGCTGTTAGGCAGCCTGAGAATGAGGTCGGGACAGCCATAAACTCAGCGTGCATGAGAACGAGATGACTAGAAGCTAAGTGGCTCCTTCCAAGGCAGCAGCCGTAGAAACACAAGCCAGCTTACTTGCTATGGATCCGAAAGTGTCTCTCTCTCTCTCTCTCTCTCTTATTAAGCCTTTTTAGAAGAACGGGGACTTGTAGTAAGAAAAAGGGACATGGAAGTTAGCAGCAGCTCCCTATGGCTGCAGCGCATGAGCGGGGGCCGACCCCAGCCGCATAGTAGTGGCAGCAGCCGTGAGCACCCTGCCGGAACAAGTGGTAGGACCTTTCTCAGTTTACACTGTTTCTCAGAAGTACTGCAGCCCTGCATACCACCTGATTTGTTGAGCACTGCTAATGACCCGCCCACACATCTTGCTGAGGACCCTGCAGCACACGATAGCCAGTGTCCCAGTTTGCTGCCTGAGAGGTGCACACGCACCCCTCCCCCCATCACTGATCGTGTGTACAGGACACGGGGAAAAACAGCAAAACCAGAGAGAAACGAAGAGGCAGCAGCAGCTATACAAATGGCAACGGGGACTCTGAGGGATGGGGGCTGGGAGAGCGGCTGGGTGGTGAATCTACACGGAGTCTGGGAGTTCGGCGTGACCACCCCCCCTGCCGCCTACGGAGTTCGGAAGGTCAGCAGAGCCATTCCCCCACCGCTCCCCCACCACTTCCCATCTTTTTTCTTTTTTTCCCTTACAGCTGCTGCAGCACAGCATGCTTGTTCTTAAAGAGACAGATTGAGTTTGTGATGGCTGTTTTGTACACTGAAACCCTGATGCTGTTTTTGGATTTCATTCCAATGTATTTTAGACTTTAAGAGTTTATTGGATGGGATTTTAAATGATTACTAATTGTACCGGAATTTTTAGAAAGATCTTATTCTCCCTGCTGTGCTGATTCTGAGTCTGCTGTGGTACCA
>WAAF01011956.1:22824-34689 GCA_013400475.1 Tricholaema leucomelas
CTTCCAACCTAAACCATTCTGATACATATATATATATATATACATATATATGAACTTTGAGGTCTCTTCCAACCTAAACCATTCTATTTTATATACATATATATATATAAAAACACCATATCATTTGTGAAAATGGTAATTTTGACCTTGATGGAGAGTTGGACTCAATGATTTTAAGGTCTGTTCCAACCCAAATGATTCTTTGCTTCCATCATTTACTCTTTTCTTGATTGCTTCTCCAGGACTGAATGAAATAAGCATAAATGCTGAGCTTCCACTGCTAGAGCACCACTGCTAATTGTTGATTACTAAACTCAAGCTTCATTATCTCTTAAAGTAACCTTTTCCCTCTCGATCTTGCAGTCATTGGTGGCACCATATATTGGTACTTCTATTAAACCAGAATATCCTCCCTACAGGGCTTTACATTAAGGTTTTACTGCAGTCTTTGACTGGATTTGCTGTGGCATAAGCATAAAGAAATGTGTAATTAGGCAGGGGCCACTCTTACCCTATCTGTGCAGCACAAAGAAGAGGATTTTCCTGGCATGCTCCCTATGGTGAGCTGTCACAGGAGATCACTCTCCATTAAATGCAGTTGACAAAAGCAAAGTAAACACAGCTGACCCAAATGGCTGCTGTCCTTGTGTGTTCAATAAATGACTGCCTTTGCTGACTGGATTAACATAAGCCTTCAGGTACAGGTGAAAAGGGAAAAAGACTAAAAAGGAAAAAAAAAAGGGGGGGAAAGAAGTTATTGAATGTCCCTGAAAACTTCACCTTCCATAAATTTTACTTTTGAGCCCAGGCTGCCCTCCAAAAGTCAGGTTAGGAAGACTGTTACCATCTCTGGAGAGAGAGCACCTTTCCCTTGTTTCAGTGGAAGAGCAATCCTGGTCCTCCTCTAGTAAAACTTGTGTAAACACAAGATTTCACCATGCAAAAGGTTTTCTTGACCTCCAGAGAATTCTCAGCATCACCTGCAGCTTTCACTTTTATTTTTCAGTGACCTATCTTCACCTAAGCCTCTGCAAAATCTCTGTTAAGAGTTAACCTCTACCTCTAGATGCCTATAACTATGAAGATTCACATTTTAGACTACTATAACTATGAACACTTACAATTTAGACTAAACACATTTGTTGTCTTGAGTTTTCTGAGAGACCTTCTGACAAGTGGATTTTGTGGTTGGGTTTGGCCTTTTGTTTGTTTGTTTCTTGGTCTGTGGTTGGTTGGTTTGGTTTTGTTTCTTTGCTGTTTAGTTATTTTTCAGAGCTATGCTGTGGCAAAAAAAATCTATTTGCTTGGTATGCTTTGCAGATGACAACAAGCTAGGAGCAGGTGTGGAGCTGTTGGAGGGTAGCAGAGCCCTTCAGAAGGACCTGGACAGGCTGGATGGGTAGGCAGAAGCCAATGGGGTGAGACTGAACAAGGCCAAGTGCAGGGTTCTACTCTTTGGCCACAACAACCCCAAGCAGCACTCCAGGCTGGAGACAGAGTGGCTGAGAGCAGCCAGGAAGAAAAGGGCCTGGGGGTACTGGTAGAGAGTATCTGAAGATGAGGCAGCAGTGCCCAGGTGGTCAAGAGAACCAGTGGCATCCTGGCCTGGCTCAGGAGCAGTGTGGGCAGCAGGACAAGGGAGATAATTCTGCTCCTGTGCTCAGCACTGCTCAGGCCACACCTTGAGTGCTGTGTCCAGTTCTGGGAACCTCAATTAAAGAGAGATGTGGAGGTAGAGGGATATGTCCAGAGAAGGACAACGAAGCTGGTGAGTGGCCTGGAGCATAGCCCTGTGAGGAGAGGCTGAGGGAGCTGGAGATGTGCAGCCTGCAGGAGAGGAGGCTCAGGGCAGAGCTCATTGCTGTCTACAACTACCTGAAGGGAGGCTGGGGTCAGGTGGGGGTTGCTCTCTTGCAACCAGAAACAGAACAAGGGGACACAGTCTCAAGTTGTGCTGGAGGAGGTCTAGGCTGGATGTTAGGAGGAAGTTGTTGCCAGAGTGATTGGCTTTGGAATGGGCTGCCCAGGGAGGTGGTGGAGTCACCGTCTCTGGAGGTGTTAAAAAAAAATGGATGAAGCACTTAGTGCCATGGTCTGGTTGACTGGATAGGGCTGGGTGCTAGGTTGGACTGGATGAGCTTGGAGGTCTCTTCCAACCTGCTTGATTCTATGATGTCTTTGGAGTTAGAACATTTATACTACCAAAATAGCACTTACCCAAAGCAGAAAAGAAAGACCAGCAGGACAACTTGCTCTAGGGTAGGGTGTCCCTGCCCATGGCAGGGGGATTGGAACTAGGTGGTCCCTTCCAACCCTGACTGATTCTATGATTCTCTGAAGCTCATTTCTTCCAGAAAAAAAAATGTTATATCACATTTGAAAGAAATCAAATCAGGCTTAGCTGATAAAATTTGAGACCAATGAAAATATTGTGAATAAAGCCCTTTCCACAACACAACTTCTCCCCTTTCCTGCAGATGTATTTTGACAGATCTGTGATCTGCCACTGCATGCTAAAGCTTTATTCTAAGGTTTTCTAGGGTGAGATATTTTGCAGGCTACAGCAGACATAAATGATGGATATGAAATACCTCTGTGTGTATTATGTCTAGAGCACTCAGACAGCAATCCATCAGGAATATAGTGATAAAAATAAGAAGGGAATGCAGTACTTGGCTCAGGTATGTCAAGCTTCAGCCTTATTTTAATGTGCATAAAAGTTTGTGGTTGGGCTTTTTTTTTGGGGGGGTGTTGGTGGTGGTGATGATGTTCTTGTGTTAGATATTAAAATGCTGAGGTACAGCTGGATGTTAGGAGGAAGTTGTTGCCAGAAAGAGTGATTTGGTATTGGAATGGGCTGCCCAGGGAGGTGGTGGAGTCACCATCCCTGGAGGTGCTCAAGAAAAGCCTGGATGGGGCATTTAGTGCCATGGTCTGGTTGACTGGATAGGGCTGGGTGCTAGGTTGGGCTGGATGATCTTGGAGGTCTCTTCCAACCTGCCTCATTCTATGGTTCTGTAAGTATCCATTCTGAAGTGCTCCCAGTCTGATTCTAAAGTGCTCCTAGTCTCAAGTTGTGCCGGGGGAGGTCTAGGCTGGATGTTAGGAGGACGTTCTTCAGAGAGACAGTGATTGGCATTGGAATGGGCTGCCCAGGGAGGTGGTGGAGTCACCATCCCTGGAGGTGCTCAAGAAAAGCCTGGATGGGGCATTTAGTGCCATGGTCTGGTTGACTGGATAGGGCTGGGTGCTAGGTTGGGCTGGATGATCTTGGAGGTCTCTTCCAACCTGCTTGATTCTATGATTCTATGGTTCTGTAAGTCTCCATTCTAAAGTGCTCCCAGTCTGACTGAACTGTCAAGTCCCAAATGGCCTTAAAGAACATATAAGTATACAAAAACTGTTATAATTAATCAAGCTTCTGAGTATTTATTTAATCTTCAGCAGCTAGGATTGAATGCACCAGAAAAAAAAAAAGACACTAAAGTCTCCAGCCAAAAAAACCCAATCTGCCTAGAGGGAAAATTTCATCTGAATTCTTATTGGAATTCAAGCTCAGACTTGAACATTTGATGATTTATAGCCCTCACTTTTTAATCCAAAATAATGTAACCTGGCTCTTTCTTACCACTTGGTCTTGCTTATACCTTGGGGAAATAAATTCAGTGGGTTTACTATGCAGTAGTTTTTGTTGGTTTGGGCTTCCATCCCTCTTTTATTCTTTTTAGATTGGGGGAATAGGAAATACAAAATGTTCTTGTGAACTCCTATTTCCTCTGGGCTGATTAATGAAATGCTGTTCTCCTGTCAACTTTGGACACTAAGTTTAAGGGGCTTCAATGTTGCAGGCATCTTTAAAATGTGGTGTGGTATCATTTTTTCTCTTTAGGGTCCTAAAAGTAGAAAATTTGGAATCATAGAATCATAAAGGTTGGAAAAGACCTTTAAGATCAGTGTGTGCATCCATAACCCTACTATCATCAGCATTAAACCATATCCTGAAGCATGCTGCTTGAACAGCTCTAGGGATAGCAATGAGGTCTACCCTGAGCATCCTCTCCTCCAGGCTGCACACCCCCAGCCCCCTCAGCCTCTCCTCACAGGGCTGTGCTCCAGGCCCCTCCCCAGCCTTGCTGCCCTTCTCTGGACACCTTCCAGCACCTCAACATCTCTCTTGAATTGAGGAGCCCAGAACTGGACACAAGACTTAAGGTGTGGCCTGACCAGTGCTGAGCACAGGGGCAGAATAACCTCCATTGTCCTGCTGGCCACACTGCTCCTGATCCAGGCCAGGATGCCATTGGCCCTGCTGCCCACCTGGGCACACTGCTGCTTCATCTTCAGCTACTCTCTACCAGTACTCCTAGGTCCCTCTCTGCCTGGCTGCTCTCAGCCACTCTGTCCCCAGGCTGGAGTGCTGCTTGGGGTTGTTGTGGCCAAAATGTAGAACCCTGCACTGGGCCTTGTTCAATCTCATCCCATTGGCCTCTGCCCACCCATCCAGCCTGGGCAGGTCCCTATGTAAACACCTAGTTTTAGGTTTGTTTGTTTCTTCTGTTTGCTTTTACATGCCTTCAGTGCATTCATTCTGCATACACGCAAAAGCATACCTAAGAAGGAGTCAAGGTAGCATAGAATCATAGAATCAACCAAGTTGGAAGAGATCTCCAAGATCAGCCAGTCCAACCTAGCACCCAGCCCTAGCCAATCAACCAGACAATGGCACTAAGTGCCCCACCAGGCTTTGCTTCAACACCTCTAGGGACGGTGACTCCACCACCTCCCTGGGCAGCCCATTCCAATGCCAATCACTCTCTCTCTGAAGAACTTCCTCCTAACATCCAGCCTAGACTTCCCCTGGCATGATTTATTCAATTGGAGTGTATTTATTCAATACTCTTTTTTTCCTGCCTTTCACCACAAAAATGTGGCAGGTGATGCTAAAACCTGCAGTCCTTCCTCCTCTGTCTCTGAGGGGTATTGAGCAGATTAATTAGTTCGTGTCAGTACAGCACTTTGAAAGCACTCAGTGATATATAATTAGTCCTATATATTGCCAGGATAGTCTTGAATATCTTCAGTGACTCTGCTTTGCCAGTTTCCCTTGGCAAATTGTGTCAATCTCTAATTGACCTTGGTCTTTGAAGTATTTTCTTGATGTCTAATTTCATTTTCACATTTCCTGGAGTTCTGGTCACAACACAATGGTTGGTGGAAAGAATTCACCTGTTTGAATGATATTTTTTTCAGATGAGAAATGCCCACAGAACAACTGATTAACCTTAGCCAGTAGGAACTCAAATAGCAATTAAAATTTTTCTCATTATAACAAGTATCAAAATCATCTAAAGCACAGATTATTATAAAGCAGACACAGGAGATACTCTGAATTCAGTATTAACAATCCAGCATTCAAGAAATTCAAGGTCTACCACACTTCCAAACCTTGACATGCTTCCTCAGACATTTTTTTCCTTCCTCTATGCAGTTATTAATCTTCTTCCTTCATCATCTTCATCTTCCCATAGTTGTTTGCTCTGACCCAAAAAAACTAGGAGCCTCAGAAGCTTTAAACTGTAAGAGGGGAGAGGATTCTTTACAGTGAGGGTGGTGAGACACTGGCACAGGTTGCCCAGGGAGGTTGTGGATGCTCCCTCCCTGGAGGTGTTCAAGGCCACGTTGGATGAGGCCTTCAGAGATATGTTCTAGTGGGAGGTGTCCCTGCCTGTGGCAGGGGGTTGAAAGTGGATGAGCTTTGAGGTCCCTTCCAACCTAAACCATTCTATGATTCTATGATTAGTACCCCCAAGTCCTTTTCTGCAGGGCTAATTTGTATCACCTCATCCCCTAGTCTGTATTGACAATGAGGATTGTTCTGGCCATGAAATAGTAGAATAGAATAGAATAGAATAGAATGGAATGGAATGGAATGGAATGGAATGGAATGGAATAGAATAGCATAGAATAGAATAGAATAGAATAGAATAGAATAGAATAGAATAGAATAGAATAGAATAGAATCAAACTGGTTGGAAGAGACCTCCAAGATCATCCAGTCCAACCTAGCACCCAGCCCTAGCCAATCAACCAGACCATGGCACTAAGTGCCCCAGCCAGGCTTTGCTTGAACACCTCCAAGGACAGTGACTCCACCACCTCCCTGGGCAGCCCATTCCAATGCCAATCACTCTCTCTGTGAAGAACTTCCTCCTACCATCCAGCCTAGACCTCCCCTAGCACAACTTGAGGCTGTGTCCCCTTGTTCTGTTGCTGGTTGCCTGGCAGAAGAGACCAACCCCCACCTGGCTACAACCTCTCTTCAGGTAGTTGTAGACAGCAATGAGGTCACCCCTGAGCCTCCTCTTCTCCAGGCTGCACACCCCCAGCTCCCTCAGCCTCTCCTCACAGGGTTTGTGTTCCAGTACAATCATCCTAACCCTTTGTCCAGTTCTTGAAACGACCTGCACCAAAAAATGTCTTTCCAATTTCAGATCAGTTAAAGATTTTCACTGCAACTGCAAATGATGTGTTCTGTCTCTCGTGGGGCAGGCAATCTATGCAGCCCAATCATGAGATGTGCTAGTTTGAGCCTAGCTGGCATATTTTGGTGAGAAGAATTAGATTCTAGGTTGTGAAAAGGAAATAATGGTGATGTCTGCTGCACTCATAGGCTTGCTGAGAGGTATAAGAACCAGAACATTATAGGTAACGGAGTTGCTCTCTGTCTGGATTTTGTGAGCTGAACTTCTCTCTCTGATTTAACCTGCCATCTGTGTGACTAATCCATCTGCTTACTAACCCCCCTGGCTGACTCTCCAAGCTTAGCTTAAAGCATAAGGCAAAGTCTAGGGTAAGGTAGAGGGGTGGGAGAAAGTGGAAGGGTGGTTGGGAGTCCTTCCTGGTGACTCTGGCAGGGCTGTTGTGTTTCTGTATTACCTTTTACCTTGTGTATTTTTATCTACAGCTGTATAGATTGTGAATATCTGCTTGCATATTGTGCTAAGCTGTAAATATAAAGCTTCATTCTTTAATTTCCAGTGGCTGAGTCTAGTCTGGGTGATTTTCCAAAGTGTGTGGGGGAGCAGGTAACCCCCAAACCATCACATCTTTATTTTGGCACCCAACCTGGCGCCCAACAAGTTCTTGAAGTCGTGGATAGAGAAAAGATCCAAACCCTTCCAACAGAGCATCTGTACAAACGTTCTACCTTATTCCTTCAACCTGAGTGCTGCTGAGGTACAAAGCCTGCAAAGCTGGAAGAGATAAGCTGAAGTGTAATTGAATTTGATGGGGCTTTTCAAAAGGTAATGAAACTAAAACTGTTAGCACAGATCCACACTCTAAATGGGGGAGGGGGGGAATCACAAGTACAACAGGAGAAAGGCTTTTGATGTTTTCATTAATTGCTTGATGTGTGATCTAATATTCATAAAAACGTGGAGCTGATCTTCCCAAGTTAAAAGCCTCTCATCTAGGAGCTTTTGCTGGGGTTTTTGACTCTTCATTTTAGGCTTTTCCTCTTCCTTTTTGACTCTGGTGCTGTTGTTGAGGTGAAGTTTTGAACTATGCTCGCCAGACTGATTGCAGAAGGACTGGCTCTCAGACTGACATCTTCCAGGTGCTTCTTCCCTTCTACACCTCCCAGTGTTTTATCTTTGACTGCAGCACTTTGATACTGCTTCTTTACTGTCCTCTTGCTTAGAGTCACAGAATCATAGAATCAGAGTGGGAAGAGACAAGGATCGTCTCATTCCAACCCCCCTGCCATGGGCAGGAACACCCCACCCTAGATCAGGCTGCCCAGAGCCTCATCCAGCCTGGCCTTGAACACCTCCAGGGATGATGCCTCAACCACTTCCCTGGGCAACTCATTCCAGGCTCTCACTACTCTTATGGTGAAGAACTTCCTCCTCACGTCCAGCCTGAACCTATCTATCTGCAGCTTTGCTCCATTTCCCCTAGTCCTGTCACTCCTTGATATCCTGAAAAGTCCTTTCCCAGCTTTTTTGTAGCCCCTTTCAGATACTGAGAGGCCACAATGAGGTCACCTCAGGACCTCTTGTTCTCCAGACTGAACATCCTGGAGGTCTCTTCCAACCCAGTTGATTCTATGATTCTATGATAACGCTGTATCAGTCAGTTCTCACACTTCAGCACCAATCTAAGCTGAGTATGTGCCCTTGGTGAGGTGTCCCCACTAAAATAAAAGCCAAACAGAAGGATACAGAGCCACACACATCCCTTCATTATTCACTTTAACGTTCTCTGGGGAGGGAAAGAAACAGAGCTAAACTGTCTTAAAAGGCTCTCTGAATTCAGTAGCTATCAATAGAACAATTTAAGATGTTTAAGGATGACAGAACTCCTGAAACATTAGATTATCAGGCAAGATTTGTTTCATTAGTCTTTAGACACTTAACATTTCATATAAGAAATGGTAATTAGCACAAAGACAGTCTTCAGTCCCAGGAGAAGGACTTGGCCTTCACATAAGCAAGAGCTACGCCAAGCAAAGGTTATGGTTATTTATTGCACTGCTTTCTCTCTTCAGTAAGGTTTTACTCAACAGAAATTAACAAGTTCACTTTCCTGTTACATATTTTTGCATCTTGAAATCAATTAATTGAAAGTATGTGGCAAATTGTCTTCTCCAGAGCAAAATGGTTGCCCTACCTTAAGGTATGTGTCCTGCATTGCACTCTGCTAAGCTTGTTTGAGGCAACAAATATGACACCAAGCTGTGTGGCACAGCTGACTTGCTGGAGGGCAGGGATGCCATCCAGAGGGACCTGGACAGGCTGCAGAGGTGGGCCCAGGCCAACCTCATGACGTTTAACAAGGCCAAGTGTAAGGTCCTGCACCTGGGTCGGTGCAATCCCAGGCACAGATACAGGCTGGGTGATGAATGGCTGGAGAGCAGCCCTGAGGAGAAGGACCTGGGGGTCTGGGTCGACGAGAAGCTCAACATGAGCCGGCAGTGTGCACATGCAGCCCAGACAGCCAACCGAGTGCTGGGCTGCATCAAGAGAAGTGTGGCCAGCAGGGCAAGGGAGGTGATTCTCCCCCTTTACTCTGCTCTCGTCAGACCCCACCTGGAGTACTGTGTGCAGTTCTGGAGCCCCCAATACAAGAAGGACATGGAACTGCTGGAGCGGGTCCAAAGGAGAGCCACGAAGATGATCAGAGGGCTGGAGCACCTCTGCTATGAGGACAGGCTGAGAGAGTTGGGGCTCTTCAGCCTGGAGAGGAGAAGGCTTCGAGGAGACCTTATAGTGGCCTTCCAGTATTTGAAGGGAGCCTACAGGAAAGCTGGGGAGGGACTATTTACACGGTCTGGTAATGTTAGGACGAGGGGGAATGGGTTTAAGCTGGAAGAGGGGAGATTTAGACTGGATGTTAGGAGGAAGTTCTTTACAGTGAGGGTGGTAAGACACTGGCACAGGTTGCCCAGGGAGGTTGTGGCTGCTTCCTCCCTGGAGGTGTTTAAGGCCAGGCTGGATGAGGCCTTGAGCAACCTGCTCTAGTGGGAGGTGTCCCTGCCTATGGCAGAGGGTTGAAGCTGGATGATCCTTGAGGTCCCTTCCAACCTAAACCATTCTATGATTCTATGAAATATGTTGTTTATCCCACAGTACTGCTTAACCAAAGAATCCCTTGGGGCTTAAGAGCAGGACAAAAAGCTAATTGTTTACACCTCTATAATCCAGAAGACTTCAGCAAGCATTGAGGAGTTTATAACCCTAAACAGACCAACTTTTAGCAGTGGTTTTGAGCATGGGTAAACAGAAACCATACATTTTCAGCTGAAATATACTCAGGACTAAAGTAATTTCAGTCCCTTTTAATCCACATCTAACCAGAATATTGCCTTATAGTGTGTACAACTACCTGAAGGGAGAGTGTTGCTGGGTGGGGGTTGGTCTCTCCTCCCAGGCAACCAGGGACAGAACAAGAGGACACAGCCTCAAGCTGTGCCAGGGCAAGTTTCAGCTGGATGTTAGGAAGAAGTTTTTCACAGCAAGAGTGATTGGCATTGGAATGGGCTGTGCAGGGAGGTGGTGGAGTCACCATGCATGGAGGTGTTTAAAAAGAGACTGGGTGAGGCACTTAGTGCCATGGGTTAGTTAAACAGAAGGGTTAGGTGATAGGTTGGACTTCATGATGTCAGAGGTCTTTTCCAACCTGGTTAATTCTGTGATTTAGAAGCCTTTATGGAGCCACTTGTTTGTTTTCTAAAGCGATTTCCCTCCATTTCACATACTTTGCTCTTTCTAACTCATGGAAGGACTCTCCTTAACATCCTGAATTCTTGCTGACTCATCTGGAATTCTTTGATAACGTTGGAATATCCCTAAAATGATCCATGAAGTTAGGATCCCCTGATTCTGTAATGTAAAACACCTTTGCTGGGTCCCTGATTTTTGACAGCACAGCTTGGGTGCTGGTTCCTGAGTTTCTCCTTTGAGCATAGCATGCAGTTTTCTGAAGAATGGACATGGAAGGAGAGGAGATGAAAGGTTGTTTGCTAAATAATCACAGAATTTCTTAGCTTGGAAAAGACCTTCAAGATCATCAAGTCCAATCATTAGGTTCACTCTGACAAGAGCTTCACTAAACCCTCAGCGTCACATCTAATCACTATGAATCACTATGGTTGGAAAGGACCACCAGGATCAGCCAGTCTGACCTTCATCCCAGCATCCTTCATCACCAGATCATAGCCTCAAGCACTACATCCACTCCCCTTTTAAAGACCTCCAGGGATGGAACTCCACCACCTCCCTGGGCAGCCTGTTCCAGGGTCTGAGCACCTGCTCAGGAAAGAACTTCCTCCCAACAGCCAACCTAAACCTGCCCTGACGCAACTTGAGGCCATTTCCTCTTGTCCTATCATTAGTAAATGGGGAGAAGAGACCAGCTCCAGCCTCACTACAACCTCCTTTTAAGTAGTTGTAGAGGGCAATAAGGTCCCCTCTCAGCCTCCTCTTCTCCAGACTAAACACCCCCAGCTCCCTCAGACGCTCCTCATAGGTCATGTTTGCCAGACCTCTCCTCAGCCCCATTGCCCTCTAATGTAATGTCCTCTAACATAGGCCAAGAGGCATCTTATGTGCGTTGGTTGCCTGTGTGATACGATTCCGAATGCACCTTATTGCTGTCTACAACTACCTGAGGGGTGGTTGTGGCCAGGAGGAGGTTGCTCTCTTCTCTCAGGCAGCCAGCACCAGAACAAGAGGACACAGCCTCAAGCTACGCCAGGGGAAATTTAGGGTTGAGGTGAGGAGAAAGTTCTTCACTGAGAGAGTCATTGGCTACTGGAATGGGCTGCCCAGGGAGGGGGTGGAGTCGCTGTCCCTGAAGCTGTCGAAGGCAGGAGTGGATGTGGCACTTGGTGCCATGGTCTAGCCTTGAGGTCTGTGGTAACAGGTTGGACTGGATGATCTATGAGGTCTCTTCCAACCCTGGTGATACTGAGACTGTGATACATCTGAATCCAAAGGATTTAGTCTCTCACACTGTATTTCTACCAGATTTGTCTGTAGCAGCTGTCAAACCACTGGAGAGCATTTACAGAAACCAACCCCTACTGAATGTTCACATGGCAATAAATCTATGATTATACCTTTTAAAGACAAAGAAATGACAATGTGTCCCAGGCTGAGGCTATAGTGTTAAAAAAAGTTTTCTGGGGACTAGAAGATTGTTATTCAATCCCATAATTCTGCTGTCTCCTTATAGACTCAAAACAAGGTCAGTTTGTTCTCCTTCCCTCTTCTTCCTGCCCTGGGTGTGTGGCAGGAGGCAATCTATTTGGAACATGGAATAGAATAGAATAGAATAGAATAGAATAGAATAGAATAGAAT
>WAAF01011959.1:0-71796 GCA_013400475.1 Tricholaema leucomelas
CCTAAACCATTCTATGATTCTATGAAAGGAGTGAGACAGGACATAGTTTTCCACATCTGTTGTTATCAGGTGCTGCAACTCACTCTTAAATCACTTGTTTGAGCCCTACAGGCATGCACCTTCTTTCTGGCAGTTCAGCCTAATTGCCCTTCTGCTTTTGATATAAATAGTCTGTGAATGGAGCCTTATATTTTCATGGATGCTTGAGTTAAATTTACGTAGAGAAATACAAAAATGAGTATCTCCTCTGCCATCCAATTTGACTTTTCTACAGCTGGTAAAAAAGCTGGCTGGATCTGAAATAAGTAACACTCACGTTTGGATTTTCAAAGCTCCAGAAGATTTTGACATCTGTGGTGAAAGAAGTATCAAAATTAAGGAAAGCAAAACAAACTTAAACCCCAGCTGCAAATTTTCACATAGTTCTTTCCCCACCCCCGCCTCAGAGTGTCAAATTTACTATCTCAAAGTCTAATTAGAGTTCATTTTCTATCCAGTCCTGCAGCTGGGAGAAGCTGAGTGAATTTGCCAAACAGCTAATGAAGATTTTCACTGAGATAAATGTTGTTTAAGCAGACACAGATCGATGGCTTCATATGCTGTTGTAAAGATAGGTTTGGATTCTGGCTTTTTAGTAGTCACTTTTTCTAGGCTCCTTTCCTAGGTGGATGAAAAGGTTGGTTGGCCTAGGAAGAGGTGACATTCTTCAGTGGCTGCTTTGTCTGATCTTGTACTCCATACCGCTATAAGGCTGCATTAGATAGAAAACCCCTTTAGAAATCCCATTTTCAGATCTGTTCTTGTACTCCATAGAATCATAGAATCAACCAGGTTGGAAGAGACCTCCAAGCTCATCCAGTCCAACCTAGCACCCAGCCCTACCCAGTCAACCAGACCATGGCACTAAGTGCCTCATCCAGGCTTTTCTTGAGCACCTCCAGGGACGGTGACTCCACCACCTCCCTGGGCAGCCCATTCCAATGCCAATCACTCTCTCTGCCAACAACTTCCTCCTAACATCCAGCCTGTACTTCCCCTGGCACAACTTGAGACTGTGTCCTCTTGTTCTGTTGCTGGTTGCCTGGCAGAAGAGACCAACTCCCACCTGGCTACAGCCTCCTTTTAGGTAGTTGTAGACAGCAATGAGGTCACCCCTGAGCCTCCTCTTCTCCAGGCTAAACACCCCCAGCTCCCTCAGACTCTCCTTATAGTGTTTGTGTTCCAGGCCACTCACCAGCTTTGTCGCCCTTCTCTGGACACCTTCCAGCACCTCAACATCTCTCTTGAATTGAGGAGCCCAGAACTGGACACAGGACTCGAGGTGTGGCCTGACCAGTGCTGAGTACAGGGTCAGAATAAGCTCCCTTGTCCTGCTGGCCACACTGTTCCTAGTCCAGGCCAGGATGCTATTCGCTCTCTTGGCTACCTGGGCACACTGCTGGCTCATCTTCAGCCTGCTATCTACCAGTACTCCCAGGTCCCTTTCTTCCTGGCTGCTCTCCAGACACTCTGTCCCTACTGCTATAAAGCTACATTAGATAGAAACCCCCTTTAGAATTCCCATTTTCGGATCTGATCTTGTACTCCATGCTGCTATAAGGCTGCATTAAATAGAAGCCCCTTTAGAAATCCCATTTTCAGTAAGCATAAGCCAAGGAGTTTGAATGTCTGACACATTTGAATCACAGAAATCAGACCTAAAAGACTTGATGTGACTTCTGAACTGGCCAATGGGGAAATAATGTGCTTAGTTGAAATGAGTGTGGTTGATTCTGCAAGTTCACTTGCATAAAATTCACCTGCTCTTTCTCAAGGCAAAACCATAATGTGTTATTGATTTAGTGACTGACTTTATTTAAGAGTCTACTTAGTGAAATCCCAAGTCCTCCTACAATCATCCTGCGGCATTCTCCCATGTAAATACTCTCTATGTAGTTCCTCTTTTAAGGTTTGGTCTGAGCTTCACTAACTTTATTAGTTGCTCTTGATAGTAACTCAAGTCTTCAGCAGCATGTTGAACACTCATAAAACAGCAGCTGCTCTGAAAGGAAAGAAAGAATGTAATGGCAATGACCAGTGTACATAGAATCATAAGATCATAGAATCAAGCAGGTTGGAAGAGACTTCCAAGATCATCCAGTCCACACTAGCAATCAGTCCTGTCCAGTCATCTAGATGATGGTACTAAGTTCCTCACGCAGGCTTTGCTTGAACACCTCCAGGGATGGTGACTCCACCACCTCCCTGGGCAGCCCATTCCAATGCCAATCACTCTTTCTGTGAAGAACTTCCTCCTAATATCCAGCCTATCCTTCCCCCGGCACAACTTGAGGCTGTGTCCGCTTGTCCTGTTGCTGGTTGCCTGGGAGAAGACACCAACCTCACCTGGCTACAGCCTCCCTTCAGGTAGCTGTAGACAGCAATGAGGTCTGCCCTGAGCCTCCTCTTCTCCAGGTTAAACAACCTCAGCTTCCTCAGCCTCTACATGAAGTAGAATACCCATTGAAAACAAAAAATGAAACTCAGAGGAAAAACTACTGGAAGGATAAATAAAGACTGCAAAAAATATTACAAAACTCGAAGTTACTTCCCAGAAATGCATTAATCTCATCTTGTTACTCTAGAATCTTTCCCTGTCTGCTGCAGGCAGCAGTACAAAGAGGTTGATAGCTCCAGTTTGAGATATGGACTGACACATTCTTCTGCAGCAGTCATGAGTGAGTTATTCCAATCTGTGCTAGCACAACTGGAAAATTTACCTTCACACGTCTGGAATTCCATTTCAGTCTGTCATGATACACTACACTGAATCTCTTTCTCCATGAGCCACAGCACTGGGGCAATGTGTTCTTTAAGATTTCTCCCACCACAAATACAGTCACTCAAGCCATCCATTAAAAGCAAGTTGAGATTGAAATGCTTTGATATGAAAAATGAATTAGTTTTGAATGCCCAGTTTTATCTGGGTTAGTTAACCTAATAGTTAAGATTTTGCTTCATTTTTCTTTTAAGTTTCTAAAACTACCTTTGTTGTTTGTTTTTTTTTTTTGTAGGTCATTTATGTTGTTCCTGGACCAGTTGTGTGTCCAGTTCTGGGCCCCTCAATTGAAGAAGGACATTGAGATGCTTGAACAGGTCCAGAGAAGGGCAACGAGGCTGGTGAAAGGCCTTGGCACAGCCCTACGGGGAGAGGCTTAGGGAGCTGGGGTTGTTTAGCCTGGAGAAGAGGAGGCTCAGGGCAGACCTTATTGCTGTCTACAACTACCTGAGGGGTGGTTGTAGCCAGGAGGAGGTTGCTCTCTTCTCTCAGGTGGCCAGCACCAGAACAAGAGGACACAGCCTCAAGCTGTGCCAGGGGAAATTTAAGCTTGAGGTGAGGAGAAAGTTCTTCACTGAGAGACTCTTTGGCTACTGGAATGGGCTGCTGAGGGAGGTGGTGGAGTTGCCGTCCCTGGAGCTGTTCAAGGCAGGATTGGACGTGGCACTTGGTGCCATGGTCTAGCCTTGAGCTCTGTGGTAAAGGGTTGGACTTGATGATCTGTGAGGTCTCTTCCAACCCTGATGATACTGTGAGACTGTGATTAATACTCTCTTATCTACTGATGGGTACACTACCCAGCTTTTATTATCTTCATTTCAAGGGAACTAAAAGGGGATGAAACTTACTTGCAAATGTGAATTTGAGTAGTAGCTTTCCTCTATTTCCTTAGTGCAAAATCTTAACATGATGGAGTCATAACTAAAGCTGTCCTCAGTCTTTGTATTGACACTCATGCTTTTTTAGGTCATTTATGCTGTTTCTGGACCAGTTGTGTTTTAAGATTCTCTTACCTACTGATGGGTGCACTGCCCAGCTTTTACTATCTTCACTTCAAGGGAACTAAAAGGGGATGAAACTTGCTTGTAATTTCGTTTCCAGTTATCATTCACTCATATAATTTATTGAAATGAAGAATATAAACAGGAATCTCCTTCTCTGGAGACTTTCAAAACCCACCTGGATGCTTTCCCGTGTGAACTACCTTAGGGGATCCTGCCTTGGCTGGGGAGGTTGGACTCAATGATTTCTGGAGGTCCCTTTCAACCTCTGAAGTTCTGTGATTCTGTGAATTAGTCAATATTACTCACTTGAGAAGTTAGTAACAAAGCAACAGAGGCCTGGCAACTGGGCCAAGCTGAAAGTCTGTAAGCAACTTAGACTTCCCATAATCAGCTCCCAACTATGGAACATAATTTCATTTAAGCACTGCCATTTCTGAAGTCCATACAGAATTGCTACCAAGAATGTGAATTTGAGTAGTAGTTTTCCTCTATTTCCTTAGTGCAACAGTTTAAAATGCTGAGGTTATAACTAAAGCTGTTCTTAGTCTTTGTACTGATACTCAAGCTTCACAAAGCAATTTCATTTTACCCTTGTCTTTTAAATGCTGGGCAGCAGAGATGGTTTCTTTGACTGATCCTGTAAAACATCTTTCTTCCTCTCCCAGTTCACTTTTGGATTTAATTTCTAGAGCCACTTGTGGCTTGGGCTGTGAAACGTGTGGTCTGTAAAACATAGCTGAGTGAAAGGCGCAGCTTGCATCAGGTCTTCTATGGTCAAAACCAGTGTGTGGTTTAAGTGCTGCCTTTGTAACACAGGTGGAAGCAGGAAGCATAGAGAGGAGCAGAGTTAAGAACAGAGCCATTTGTTTACAGTTGCTAAAACTACCATGACACAAGCAATAATGTGACTAAAGCAAGACCTATAATACATTAGCTCTCCTGCCTGGCCTTTTTAATGGTGACCCTTGGTGCTGCATGTGGCAGATTACAGACATGAGTAACATTTCTCATGTATATATTGAATTTTACTTCCCTAAATGGGCTAGTCATACCTTGCAACTGTTCAGTATGAATTCAGCTCTGTCACAAAGAAAAAAGAGAGAAGGTAAATAGAATGTTATTTACATCATCCTTCCATGTGCATCAAGGAACGAGCCACACCGTGGTGAGCACAAAGTAAAAGGCTCTCACTTGTGTGGGCAGATTGTGGCAACTGCTGTAGATTTGCTTGAGTTTATAAATAGGAAAATGTATTTCCTGCTGTGGAAAATGCAAACACATTCAATAGCAGGACTATCCTTTATGTTTTCCAGAGGTTAGGAAGCCAAGGATGCTGACCAGCTCTACAGTAGGAAGTCTGTTTTGCAGCTGCCCTCCAATGTATTTAAAAGGAATTTTAAGTATTGAATCAACAGACCATTTAGAGCAGTTCAGCAGTGACTCACTGGGGTTTATTGTAACAAAACAAGATCCTTTCAAAAAGTGAGGACTAGATTTAAAGGGCTAGGGCCAGTGCTGTGGTGTACTGACTTGAAAGGCTTCGCTGTTCATTAGCAAAGTGTTATTTTTAGTGGACATTCGTGGGAATTGTCAGAGAAAGCATTTAAAAATCAGGTTACACTGAAGGGGGGACTTAAGTCAGTGTAGGCACCTATATGGTATATATATGAACTTAAGTATATGTATATAGATGTATAGGGTAAATATTTAAGTATATGTATATACCATATACACCTATATATATATATATACACTTAAGTATATATATATAGGTGTATATGGTGTATATATATATATACTTATGCATATATGTGGTGCATTAAGAAGAGTGTGTCCAGCAGGTTGAGGGAGGTTCTCCTTCCTCTCTGCTCTGCCCTGGTGAGACCTTGTCTTGAGTACTGCCTTCAGTTTTGGGCTCCCCAGTTTAAGAAGGACAGGGATCTGCTCAAGAGACTCCAAGGGAGGGCTACGAGGGTGATGAGGGAACTGGAGCACTACCCCATGAAGAGAGGCTGAGAGACCTGGGACTGTTTAGTCTGGAGAACAGAAGACTGAGAGGGGATCTAATAAATGATTATAAATATCTGAGCCTCCTTTTCTGCAGGCTAAACACCCCCAGCTCCCTCAGCCTCTCCTCATAGGGTTTGTGTTCCAGGCCCTTCACCAACCTTGTTGCCCTTCTCTGGACATGTTCCAGCACCTTAACATCTCTCTTGAATTCAGGGGCCCAGAACTGGACACAGGACTCAACAGAAGCACACAATTGTAACAAACACTTTGGACACCTTCCAGCACCTCAACATCTCTCTTGAATTGAGGAGCCCAGAACTGGACACAGTTCTCAACAGAAACACACAGTTGCAACATACACTTATTGTTGAGCTTAGTGGCTTTGTCATTTTGCATTTCATACTCTGGAGAGATTTCAAACTGAAATAAGATTACACTGAATGTGAATCACTTCTGCTTATGGTGTCAATTGGAAACCGCCTGAGCACATGAACCAAGAAAAGGATTGTCTTTACAGCATGAAGTCATTAGCACTTCCTTCTGGTGGGTTTTTTTTTTTCTGAGTTCTACAATGAAAAGTCATGTAAGTAGCAGTAAATCCTACATGTTTGACTACACCAGCTAATTAGCAAGTAATTATGCCATGGCATTTTGTCAAACTCGCTGGTGCTCCGTTAAGGCGCATTTCAGATTTTAGTGCATGGAGCATTTAGATTAGTCCTCATCGTTTGTTGGTTTTGACATGAGGGTTTGGGTGTTTTCCATGATAAATAAATAAATAACAGTTAAAAAAAAAAACCACCAGCTGATCTATGGGATTGACAGGTTCATTAATGTTTAATTAGTTCTGAACAAAACTCTTCGTGTTGCTTAGATTCTCTTCCTCTTTCGATAAAACTGACAGACAGTTGGAGCTGGGAGAAGTTCCTGAATACTTTTCAGCCATCCACAGTTTCTGCTGGCTGTGTGAGAAATTACAAGCTACAGCTGTGAATCCTTCTCCCTGGCTATTCATTAAGGTTAAACTTGCTCCAATATCTGTAAACCTCCCTGTAGGGAGGTGCTGTAGGCCTCATAGAATCATAAAATGAACCAAGTTGGAAGAGACTTCCAAGATCATCCAGTCCACCCAGCCCTGTCCAATCAACCAGGCCATGGCACTAAGTGCCTCATCCAGACTTTTCTTCAACATCTCCAGGGACTCCTGGGCAGCCCATTCCAATGCCAATCNGCACTCAAGGTGTGTCTTGAGCAGTGCTGAGTACAGGGGCAGAAGAACCTCCCTTGTCCTACTGGCCACACTATTCCCCTTCCTTCTCTTCTTTCCTTCAATGTATGCTTTATCTTTGAGACCTCTGACAAATATCTACTAAGACCTACTAAGACTAATATTATTTCAAAACACTAATGAAAATTAAATGTTAAAAAAAACCTCAAACCAATCCAAAGCAACCTCCCCCCCCAAAAAAAAACCCACAACAAAAAAACACCCAAACCAACCCACACAAACAAAGCCAAAAATCCCAAACCAAAGCAAAAGAATAAAAACAACCAAACAAGCAAGTAAAACCCCCAACCAAGAAACAAAAGCCAACCCAAAACCCAGAGATAAAAATCCAGCCAAATTTAGAAGGAAATGTAAGAAATGAAAGCATATATAAATGAATGTAATTTTTAGGATCATTTTGTTTGTTTGTTTTTATTTAATGTTATTTCTCTGCCTATTAATGCATTAATGGAGTGTAAGGCAAATATGTATATGTCATGTGTCACATATCATACATCATTCATGTATCTCAAGTTGTGCCAGGGGAGGTCTAGGCTGGATGTTAGGAGGAAGTTGTTGGCAGAGAGAGTGATTGGCATTGGAATGGGCTGCCCAGGGAGGTGGTGGAGTCACTGTCCCTGGAGGTGTTCAAGCAAAGCCTGGCTGGGGCACTTCGTGCCATGGTCTGTTTGATCTGGGTGTTAGGTTGGACTGGATGATCTTGGAGGTCTCTTCCAACCTGGTTGATTCTATGATTTGATGTTTGTAAACATCTGAGGGCTGGTCAGGAGTGGGGGATAGGCTTTTCTCACTTGCTCCATGGGATAGGACAAGGAGCAATGGATGGAAGCTGCAGCACAGGAGGTTCCACCTCAACACAAGGAAGAACTTCTTCACTGTAAGAGGTCCCAGAGCACTGGCACAGGCTGCCCAGAGAGGTTGTGGAGTCTCCTTCTCTGGAGCCTTTCAAGGCCTGTCTGAGTGTGTTCCTGTTGACCTGAGCTAGATTGTATGGTCCTGCTCTGGCAGGGGGGTGGGACTCAATGATCTCCTTGGGTCCCTTCCAACCTCTAATATTCTGTGATCCTGTGAAATAGCAGATAATGAAGATATCTTATAATTAATGATGATTGAAGGTGTCAATGAGTGAGCTTGACAGTATCTAACCACCTCTATTTCAAACCACAGATAGTCAATGCCCTTCCCTATCAGACTCACTGCAATTTTAAAGGCAAGACACATGGTGACTGTTTTCTTAGTTGACTCTGAACAGCTTTATTCCATCAACTTCCCTTTTTAACTATTCTGCCAAAATGGTTTGCATATTTAAGAAGACAATTTACTTGAAAATTGCCAAAGCACTGGAGGAGCTGTTTTAATAACTTTCCCTCTTCATTTAAATACTACCACAACATGTTACAGGAAGTTTTATATGAAATATGATTATGCATTAAACAGCAGTTACATTTTATGAGGCAATTTCTAATTTCACCTTTAAGGATTAAAAAAAAAAAACCCCAAAACACTAAAATCACTATAGGCTGTTCTTTGAAATTACAGTCCCAGAAATTGAAGTTTTTATGAGCAGTTTCCAAATCAAATTTTATCAAAGGTTTAACCATAGTGTTTGATTAAGTTCTTATTATGTGTAGATAGTAAGGTGCCTGCAGTTTAATTCCTCAAAATGATGGCATATATACAACCATAGTGTCCAGTTCTGGGCCCCTCAATTCAAGAGAGATGTTGAGATGCTGGAAGGTGTCCAGAGAAGGGCAACAAAGCTGGTGAGGGGCCTGGAACACAAACCCTATCAGGAGAGGCTGAGGGAGCAGGGGGTGTGCAGCCTAGAGAAGAGGAGGCTCAGAGGGGACCTCATTGCTGTCTACAACTACCTGAAGGGAGGCTGTAGCCAAGTGGGGTTAATCTCTTCTTTCAGGCAACCAAGCAATAGAACAAGCGGACATAGTCTCAAGTTGTGCTGAGGGAAGTCTAGCCTGGATGTTAGGAGGAAGTTGTTGGCAGAGGGAGAGATTGGCATTGGAATGGGCTGCCAAGGGAGGTGGTGGAGTCACCATCCCTGGAGGTGTTGAAGAAAAGTCTGGATGAGGCACTTAGTGCCATGGTCTGGTTGATTGGATAGCACTGGGTGCTAGGTTGGACTGGATGATCTTGGAAGTCTCTCAAGAGCCTTGAGCTCTGCGGTAACAGGTTGGACTTTATGATCTATGAGGTCTCTTCCAACCTTGGTGATACTGTGATACTGTGATATGAACTTGTACACTATATATATTGTATATATAGTCATATATTGTATATATATTGTTTAATCTGCTCTTTTTCATGTCATTTTTATTATGCTGTAGTGAGGACTTCATAGAAGTGCCTTAATTTCCATTCAAAACCAAACTTCACGGCGTAAGCATGCACTGCAGCAAAATATTTGTCTTCAAATCATGCTTCAGACTTTTTTTGCTGTTGTTGTTTTAATTGCAGTGATGATTTACAACAACTTTGAGACTACACATGCAAAGGAACTCAAAATCCACAGCCTTGGGTTTTTTTTTTCTTGCATGGAACTCCAAGCATCTGCCATAAATCCAAAAATGCAGAAGTTGTTAAGGTCTGGCTGCAGAGCGTTGGAGAACAGGTAAATATGCACATTTGTCACTCAATAATACTAGGAACTGTTTTGCTGCAGTAAGAAAATAATCCATCTCACCTAATTTTATAGCTGTTGGATTCCAAATAGCGAGTTGGATTAACTTTATATGCAGGCAGAGAAGGAAGGAGAATCGTAAAGGGTTTGCTTCTGTCTGTGTGTGTGAATGAGAAAAGGAGGATATTTTCTTGCTGCTGAAGGTCGTCCTGGAGCTGTTCAAGGCAGGATTGGACGTGGCACTTGGTGCCAGGATCTAGCCTTGAGCTCTGTGGTAACAACTTGGACTTGATAATCTATGAGGTCTCTTCCAACCTTGGTGATACTGTGATACTGTGAACATGTGTAGCCAAAGCTGGTAAATTAGTTGTATCAAACTGCAACAACTCAATAGAACGAGTTTGTAGTCAAGGCAGTCAATGAGAAGATAACAACATTAAAATGACCATTATTGCTTAGAGATTTCTTTTTAAGTGTAAGAGGTAAGCTAAAGAAAACATGACAAAAGCAATCGTTAAAAACCCAGCAAAAGAACAAACCCACACTCTGCTCGTGTGGCTTAATATGAAGCTTTGGTGAGGCCACACCTCAAGTATTGTGTTCAGTTCTGGGCACCCCAACACAAGAGAGATGTGGAGGTGCTGGAGTGAGTCTAGAGAAGGGCAATGAAGTTGGGAAGCACCTGGAGAATAAATCTTATGAGGAGCAACTGAGGGAGCTGGGGGTGGTTAGTGTGAAAAAGAAGAGGTTGAGGGGAGACCTCATTGTCTACAGCTACCTGAAGGGAATTTGTGGAGAGGCTGCTGCTGGGCTCTTCTCACAGGGAATTGGAGACAGAATCAGAGGGAATGGCCTCAAGCTGAGGCTGGGGAGGTTTAGACTGCACGTTAGGAAAAGGTTTTTCATGGAGAGAGTGGTCAGGGACTGGAATGAGCTGCCCAGGGAGGTGGTGGAGTCACCCACCCTGGATGTGTTTAAGGGTTGTTTGGATGTGGTGCTTAGAGATATGGCTTAAGGTGAATCTTGTAGAGGGTTCTAGGTTGGACTTGGTGATCCAGAGGGGTGGGTGTCAAGTGGCCTGGGCCAATCTCTTTTAATTGGGCAGCAGCAATAAGACAAAGGTAAGGATCTTTGCAGACCTCTTGGTGTAACTAGGGAGCATCAAGATTGTGATGCCAACTCATGCCAACAGGCAACACAGTCATATTTTGAATGGACTTGGAGGTAGTGATAGAGCCTGGATTTACTCCACCCAATTCCTCATCTTGCTTTTTTTCTTTTAACTGCTGTCCTTTTTTTTTTTTGCTTGGCTGTGTGCTGTTTTTCCCATGGGATGTTTGCTACTGAATGATTGGTGTGATTATAGGATGCATCATGATAGCAATACAATGGAATAATAACAATATATACATGATAAAAGCTGTAATACCTGAAAGAAAGGTGAAATACATAGTCAAGAAACAACCCAAACTATAACATTCTTCTCTTTCTCCATGTCTACCTTAAGAAGGAATGTCCAGGTGCTTGTGTCAGCAGACATATTCATCCCCACAAAGAAAGTCACTGCTTTCACAGCCAGACAGCTCTTTAGTTACAGCAAAATAAAAGTTTATCTTCTGTAGAAGTGCCTTTCGTTGTTCAGAGGCAGAATTTCTTACAATAAATGCTTCTGCCCTTCTGTTTAAGTCCATAACCACTAAATCCTGTGTAACTGAGGATTCAGTGTCCCATCTTATCTCTTATCATTGGCCAGTTTTAATATCCTTTATCTCCCCAGAATATTTGTCGAGGGCTTAGAAATCATCTGTAAGGTGAAAAGCAATACACTGTTGAGGATTTTAAATGGATGAATTTTGCCCTGCATAAGTAATATTG
The DNA here is from genome assembly GCA_013400475.1 of Tricholaema leucomelas. Lineage (NCBI taxonomy): Eukaryota > Metazoa > Chordata > Aves > Piciformes > Lybiidae > Tricholaema lacrymosa > Tricholaema leucomelas. The sequence goes on from WAAF01011959.1 coordinate 11,631, forward strand.
GAAGAACCTTTTTTTTTCTCCCCCCCACCCCTTCCTAATAGTATTTGGTGAACAGGTATATTTGGTGAATGAGGAACAGTGTTAATCTACAGTGAGTAGGAGATTCTCTTCCCATATTATCACAGAATTACAGAAATATCCAGGTTGGAAAAACCCCTCAGGACCATCAAGTCAAATCTATAACCCTACTCTACAAGATTCACCTTAAACCATAGCTCTAAGCACCACATCCAAACAACCCTAAAACATATCCAGGATGTGTGACTCCATCACCTCCCTGGGCAGCTCATTCCAGTGCCTGACCACTCTCTCAGTGAAATTTTGCTATGGATATGGTGACACTAATCCAATAAAAGGTAAGACTTCAATAAAACTTCTGTGCTTAAAATGTGGGGTTTACCCCTTCCCCCCCAAAGGTAAATTATCACACTACTCAGAATTTGGGAGTGAAATGAAATCATTATGTACAAAAGCAGGCTAAGTATAAAAGGTGATTATGTTCAGCTTTGGGTACCACAGTGCAAGGGAGATGTTGAGGTGCTGAAGCATGTGTGGAGGAGGGCAGTGAAGCTGGTGAAGGGCGTAGAGAATAAATCTTATGAGGAGTGACTGAGGGTCCTGGGGCTGTTTGGTTTGAAAAGGAGGAGACTGAAGGGAGATCTCATTGCTGCCTACAGCTATCTGAAGGGACATTGTGGAGAGATCGGCACTGGTCTCTCAGGTAATTGAATCATAGAATCATAGAATCAAGCAGGTTGGAAGAGACCTCCAAGATCATCCAGTCCAACCTAGCATCCAGCCCTATCCAGTCAACCAGACCATGGCACTAAGTGCCTCATCCAGGCTTTGCTTGAACACCCCCAGGGATGGATAGATTTAGATTAGATATTAGGGGAATGTTTTTCAGGGTGAGAGTGGCCAGGCACTGGAATGAGCTGCCCAGGGACTCACTGCCCCTGGATGTGTTTAAGGGTCGTTCTGATGTGGTGTTTAGGGCTATAGTTTAAGGTGAATCTTGTAGAGTAGGGTTCTAGGTTGGGTTTGGTGATCCTGAGAGGCCTTTTCAACCTGGATGTTTCTGTGATTCTGTAATAAACACAAACAGATACATATCTATGCATATAACTAGACAACAGCCAAGGATACCCACCCTGGACAAAGTCCAGAGGCTGTTGCCAGCTAGCACGATATTGCCTCTTCCCTGCTCCCAGTCTGCATTCCTACTGTAGCTTAAACTATGATCAGTGCAGAGAAGAAAGCCAGGCCAGAGGAAGAGACAGATGGAAAAACAAACAAGCAAGAGAGCAAGAAAGCTCTGAACTCTGAACTAGATAGGAGTTTTAAACCAAAGGAATGGGATAAACACATCTCTTATACTTTGTGCTGCCCCCTTTGAGAGTAGAGTATATCCCCATGGACTCTCTCTGAATTCTCTAGAACACTTTCTTTACTATTCACAATTAGGACACTAGGCTTAAACTGCAGCAGCTTCACATGCTGAGATTGTTTCACCCAGAAGAACAGAAATCATCATTTACTTCTGGCCATTTAACCTGGGCAGCTTAGCAGCTCCTAATGGCCTTCTGACTCTTAAGATATCATTAGCTATACCCTTCTATAAAAGCATCTTTATGGTTAGACCTTTCAGATTTGGATAAAAATTGATAGATGATCATTGAGACTAACTGGATATGGGGGTCAGGGCTTGAAAAATGCATTCAATTTTTCCTCATGGCATCTATTATTTCAGATCTTCCCAAATGCATTTAAAACGTTGTTCAAAGCACCACTGTGGGCCTGTAAAGCTAAAAAGGAAATAAAATGGAAAAAAAAAAACAGAGAAAAAAAAATCTATTTTGCTGACTGTAAAGAAAACTAAATATTTATGCTCTGTGTTGGAGTCTGAGTAGATCTGTCAAGAGCTTTGTCACTGTTAGATGACAAAAAGACTGTGTGCATGAAAGCATTTCAACATTGAAAGCAGGTTAGGTGGCAGGGTTAGTTGGTGTCTTAGGCAGAATAAAATCACTCTGAAGACACAATTGGTGTCTGTGTTCACCTGGTAAATTGTAGACAGCTACATCCAGGTTTGCCATCTAGATCAGCTAGATTTGTTCTGTGGGGAAAGTGGGGAAAGAAGAGCTTCTATTCATCTCATCCTGAAGAAGATATCTGCAATACATCAGAGTGCTATAGATAAAAGAGGTCAGATTAATTGAGCTTTGAGTCATCATCAGATTTCATCTTTTGACTGTACAGAAGCAGAGAGTGACCCATACAGATGTAACAGCTAACACCCTGAAAAGCTTAAGTAGGTAAGGTCAGTCCCACTCAGCCTCTCTGTAAAATCATAAACAGCTTTCAAGTGCCTCAGCCTTTTAATCTGACAATGCAGCTGATGATACTGAACCACACACACAAGTCCTGCCCGCTGCCATTGGTTAGCGTGCCACCCAAGGGCTAGTGCCAATTTGCTAGCTGGATCTGGCACTGAACCTGAAAGATCTCACAAGGGATACAATTAGGATAGATATCTCCCTGCTGGGCTCTTTTATAACCCCATGCAGAACTGCTGAGTGAATTTTACAGCACACAGGAACTGGAGAAGTGCCACAGAGATCCAGGCACAGCACTGATGTCTGTAAAGCTCATTGATGTGGTTTTTTTTTTTGGAAGCAAACACAGCCACAATGAGCTTTTGGACTGGTTTTGGCTGGGATAGAGTTAATTTTAGTCATCCTAGCTTGTGTGGTGGTGTTTTGGATTTGTGCTGAGAATTGTGTGGATAACACACGGATGTTTTAGGTACTGCCAAATGGTGCAGCCTTTTCTGCTCTTCACACTGCCCCACCAGAGAGCAGTTTTGGGGGTGCACAAGAAACTGTGAGGGGAAAGAGCTGGGACAGAGTATCCAAGCTGAAGAAAAGGATATTCCACACTGCATGATGTCATGCTCAGCAACAAATCTGGAGGAAAGAGGGAGGAGGGATGTTAGGGGTGATGGCATTTGTCTTCCCAAGTAACCATTATGTGAGGAACCAAAAGCCCTGTTTTCCTGGAAACAGCTCTGCACATAGCTTTTGCTTCACCTATTAAAGTGTCTTTATCACAACCCACAAATTTTCTTACTTTTACTTTTTATGTGAGCTAGCAGATGCATGGGGCTTAGATGTCAACCTGATTTAGTCCACAATAGCTCTTCAAAGGCAGAAAGAAGAGCTGGTAAAAGTTAGCATTACATCACACAAAGTTCTGCTCAGGATTTAGTTTTACTGTTTGGGGAGGGAAAGATTATGCTCAGCTAAAAACTCCTCAACAGAGAGGGTGTTTTATAATTTCTTAGTAACTTGTTACTGATTCTTTTCAAAGTGTCTGTCTAACTTCTGTCTTAAAGGTTTCAGCACATCTGCAGGTGTAAAACACAAGGGAAGTGTACATTTTAGAATAGAATAGAATAGAATCAACCAGGTTGGAAGAGACCTCCAAGCTCATCCAGGCCAACCTAGAACCCAGCCCTGTCCAATCAACTAGATCATAGCACTAAGTGCCTCATCCAGTCTTTTCTTGAACACCTCCAGGGACGGCGACTCCACCACCTCCCTGGGCAGCCCATTCCAATGCCAATCACTCTCTCTGTGAAGAACTTCCTCCTAACATCCAGCCTATACTTCCCCCAGCACATCTCAAGACTGTGTTACAACTTCTGTGCTAATGGTATCTTAGCTGTGGTCTGGAAGATGTACAGTTAGGGTTGTCTGAGTCTGTGCAAAGGATTTGTGTTGCTAGAGGAGATGTTCCGTGCTTCTTAAAGTATTAACAACATTAATTAAATCTTGGAATAAACCATTTGGTAAAACAATTGTCTTCATTTCAACCTAGAAACAACCCAAGGTCATCATAGTCTACCAGAGTGATGATGCTGAGATGAATTAACATTTGTTTAGTGGACAACCACATTCTAAAACAGCTCATAGGACAAGCTTAGTGCTTAGCACAATGACAAGTGCATCATAGAGGTTACAGGGATAAATGCAGAGAAGTCCTCCTCCAGGAGCTGTCCTGCACCCTGAAGAAGCACATAGGCTAGGATTTTTTAATTGAAATAAGTATTGTACTTCACAGTCTCAAGTTGTGCCAGGGGAATTCTAGGCTGGATGTTAGGAGGAAGTTGTTGTCAGAGAGAGTGATTGGCATTGGAATGGGCTGCCCAGGGAGGTGGTGGAGTCACCGTCCCTGGAGGTGTTCAAGAAAAGCCTGGATGAGGCACTTAGTGCCATGGTCTGGTTGACTGGATAGGACTGGGCAATAGATTGGACTGGATGACCTTGGAGGTCTCTTCCAACCTGGTTGATTTTATTCTATTCTATTCTTATAAGACATCACAGGATATAGTAAGCCATTACCCTGACCTTGCTGCTTTGATAGTCTTCCAAAGTTACTGATAAGAACAGAATGTCAACAAAGTGGTTTTCTTCCTACATAAATTAAGGTTTAATATTATAGACACAAGAGCAAAAGGGTGGAATGTGACTTTTTGCTTAAAAAAGTCTAGCTAGGTGAAATTTATGATCCAGTTCATTGAATTTAAAATGCAAATTGGAATATGTCTAAAGAAGTGCATGCAGCAAAGGAAGAAATCGTGTTGATCTCATAAACAGCATAAGTAATATGGCAATGGTGACTGTATTTTTAATCACAAACTGGTAACATTGCTTGCTGATGTTATTCTCAGCAGGAGAAAGGAAGGGAATAAACCCAGTGTACACACACACAGACGTGGGCACACACCTTTTCATCTTCTGCCTAATTGAAAGAGCCTTTATCTGGGAGACAAGAGATATGGACAAGAATCCTCTTTCTCTAGGGAGATAATTCTTTCCAGTTGGCTACCATGGAAAAGTAGGTGGCAGTTGTAGCTATTGCTTGGAAAAAATGCCATTAATTCTTCATCTTGGACATTCATGCCACTGCAGCAAGGCAGTGCCTTTAAGTATAGAATCATAGAATCATAGAATCTACCAGGTTGGAAGAGAAATCCAAGATCATCCAGTCCAACCTAGCACCCAGCCCTATCCAGTCAACTAGACCGTGGCACTAGGTGCCTCATCCAGGCTTTCCTTGAATACCTCCAGGGATGGTGACTCCACCACCTCCCTGGGCAGCCCATTCCAATGCCAATCACTCTTTCTGTGAAGAACTTCCTCCTAACATCCAACCTATACTTCCCCTGGCACAACTTGAGACTGTGTCCCCTTGTTCTGTTGCTGGGTGCCCGAAAGAAGAGACCAACCCCTACCTGGCTACAACCTCCCTTCGGGTAGTTGTACACAGCAATACGGTCCCCCCTGAGCCTCCTCTTCTGCAGGCTGCACACCCCCAGCTCCCTCAGCCTCTCCTCACAGGGCTGTGCTCCATGCCCCTCACAGCTTTGCCACCCTTCTCTGGACACCTTCCAGCACCTCAACATCTCTCTTGAATTGAGGGGCCCAGAACTGGACACAGTACTCGAGGTGTGGCCTGAGCAGTGTTGAGTACAGGGGAAGTAGTATATGCATCCCTCTATCTTATTTTTAAATCTAAAAGAGCTAAGACTCAGCCTGCTAAGATCTGAGCAGCAACATAATGCAGAACATCAATGCCTAGGAAACCCAGGCAGCCCCTGAACTGCAGGTTCTGATTTAGGAAGTCCAGACTTACTTCAGTCTTGCCTTTGACACCTGATTTTACCTTTTAATCTTAGCTATCATCTTTTAACTGCTCTCTGTCTCTTTCTTATTGGAGTGGAGAGACATAAAGTTCTGAGTAAAAACTGATTACATGACACTGCCTTTGACTGGCTGTGAAGATAATCAACTTGCAGAGCACAGACAAGATCATTTATAGCTTTATTTTCTTACTTCTTTTATTTTTTCAACAGGGTACATTTCCTTCTACTGTCCCTTTTGCTTTTATTTCTCATGGTATCACTTTTTCATGGAGGCATAATATGGTACTTAATACACCATGGGTAAATTGTTCCTTAAATGGAACACCACAATCTCCACTCAACCAAGAAAAGGCAATATGATTGATGTACTTTAACTGAATTACATGAATGAAGGTCAGAGAGTGCTTTTTTTTTCCCCATGCTGTTGTGTCATATTGATATGAAAGTTAAATCTTAATGTGGATGCTGGGAAATCTGAAAATCTTGTATTAATCTTTCAGGCTCTTAGAATCTCTCCTCCCAAGGATAAATTTGTACACTGAATCTTCCCCAAACTGCTTATTATTACTGGGGGTCAAATATTTGATACGTGGAGCTGCAAATAAAAACCAAGCATCTTTTAAATATGTAATATGTAAAGGCCATGGATACCTTTAAATTCCTACCTATTGCAGGAAGAATAACTAGATAAAGGTGTGCTTTCAGATCAGACAGCACTTGGATACTGCACTGCTTTTCCTGATTGTTCACCTTTCTTAATCTCATCACAATCTGTAGGTATTATCAAGTTATTTTGATGCATTTGACTGAACATCTGCGTGATAAAAAGGATGTGGCAGTGAGACTGTGAGGGAAACAGGGAAGTACACTCAGGGATGGCTTAAAATCATGGAGGGTTTGGGCACAGTGGTAATGGCTATGCCACAAACAAGGTGAGCAAGTCCTATGCCCTCAAGTTTTAATTGGCATTTTTCTGACTCTGCTGCCACTGTAAATCAGATGAGCATGAGTGAGTTAAAATGACCTGAAGGCATCACTAATTTACATCAGCTGATCAAATACTGCAAGAAAAACCCCTACATTTCTGTAATCATGCTCTTTTTCCCCTGCTCTGGTGGAAGAAGTGATGAAAGCAGTTATAGGCCTGATAAAAAGAGTTTCAAGTCATAGAAACATATCTATGTGCCCTAAGAAGTGCACTTAACATCATAGAGTCATTATGATTGGAAAACACCTCTAAGAACACAAACCCTATGAGGAGAGCCTGAGGGAGCTGGGGGGGTGTAGCCTGGAGAAGAGGAGGCTCAGGGCAGACCTCATTGCTCTCTGAAACTGCCTGAAGGGAGGCTGTAGCCAGGTGGGGTTCGGCTCTTCTCCCAGGCACCCAGCAACAGAACAAGGGGACACAGTCTCAAGTTGTGCCAGAGGAGGTCTAGGCCCAGAGGAGGGCTAGGCTGGATGTTAGGAGGAAGTTGTTGGCAGAGAGAGTGATTGGCATTGGAATGGGCTGCCCAGGGAGGTGGTGGAGTCCCTGGAGGTGTTCAAGCAAAGGCCATTCCAATGCCAATCACTCTCTCTGCCAACAACTTCCTCCTAACATCCAGCCTAGACCTCCCCTGGCACAACTTGAGGCTGTGTCCCCTTGTTCTGTTGCTGGGTGCCTGGCAGAAGAGCCCAACCCCAGCTGGCTACAGCCTCCCTTGGGGTAGTTGTAGACAGCTAATCCTTTTGTTTCTAACATAAGGTTACTTTCACTCTTACTACCTTTCTACTCTTATTACTTTCTAAATTACATATTTTTGTATAAATATATCATCTAAGGGGAATGACTTCTTGAGATGTGCTTCAAATCTAGCTGACAAATAACCCAGAGTTATACACTATTATTATTGTTTTAGGTAATAATGGCATTAGTTAAATTAAATGATCCTAAACTTTTCCTTCCTTCCTCCTTTATCTTCCTATCATCATAAGAAAAAGTATTTTAGAATACTATATGAATTGACTCAATACTTTACTCATCATTTCATAAAATGCCCAGCTAAATAATATAAGAATCTCCTCAAATACTTTAATCTCTGCTGTCAGATATTATCTTATATCTGTTTTGCACAAATCCATTTTCTCCACATGCACTTCAAACAACATCTGTATGTATATTATTGGACTATGTTGCATATTTCCTTTCCCTGGCTGATATTTCTACTCCGGATTTGAAGCTTTTGTTTCCTCTTTATACAGTCACCAACATTTGAATATGAAACGAAGTTGAACCTATGGTATGTGATGCTAAAAATCAGAAAGATCAAAAATATTTTCATTCTCTGTGTCTGTTACTTTGAAAGCTTCAGAAGATGCTGCTTTTGAGCATTAGAACATATTTGGTGCAGCTTTTCTGCATTTACTTGTAGATTGACTTGCACAGGGTAACAGTAGTTTAGAGGGTGGATTGAAAGCTCATTCAGTCCAACTCTCCTTCCAGGGCAGGATCACCTAAACCAGATAACACAGGAATGAGTCCAGGCAGGATCTCCAGAGAGGGAGACTCCGTAACCCCCATGGGCAGCCTGTTCCAGTGTTCTGTCACCTTCACAATTAAAAAAATTCCTCCTCTTATTTCCATGGAACTTCCTCCCACTGCTCCTTGTCCTGTCGTTGGCATCACCAAGCAGAGCCTGGCTCCAGCCTCTTGGCACTCACTCTTGACATTGTTATAACCATTCATGAGGTCACCTCTTTTCTCCAAGCAGCAAAGCTGCAGCTCCCTCAGGCTCTCCTCATAAAGATGTTCTACTCCCTTCATCATTTTTGTGGCTCTGCACTGGAAGCAGTGTCCTGAGGTCCTTCTTGAACTGAGGTGCCTAGAACTGGACACAGGGCAGCTTAGAGGGGGAAGAGAACCTCTTTTGACCTACAGCCCTTCTAATACACCCCAGGATGGCATTGGCACTCTTAGGGTACCCAGGACAGCCACCAGAGCACATTGCTGACTCATGGTCAACTTTCCATCCACCAGGACCTCCAGGTTCAAAATGATGTTCTTGACACTTGAGCTTTCTGAATAACACTGATACTTCCTCCTCTTCCCTGCTGGCATTTAGTAAAGCATATACACACTGGCATGCCTCAGGTTTGCTGTAAATTAAGGTCCTTTTGCAACCCTCACTAATCAGCAAAACTGCAGCTTCCCATAAAATGGAACTTTAGAGATCCTGAGAGCTGCTGCATCTTTCATCAGTGGATTTTATATTTCACTATAACACTCTGTTATATTAATTCCTCATGTTGCAGTCGTTAGATATTTATGCGAAGGAGCACATCATTACCTCTGTTGCTGAGCAGTTGCTATTCTGAACAGTTTGGGTTGCTATTAAGTGCAAACAATTTTTTAACTGTTTTAATTTTGTATGTGCTAAAATTTATATGCTTGATCAGCTTTTTCCTGCTTTCCTACTCTTTGCTCTTCTTTTTTTTTCCCCCTCCTTCAGCTCGTTTTGTCGCTATGGCTGACAAGAAGTAGAGAAGAGATGGCTTTTGAATGCAAGTGCTCGTGAACATAGTTAATCCAAAGGTTTATTGTCTTAGGAAACAAGCAAAGGTTGACATTCTAAGCTCCTCTTATGTAAGAGAGGTCTGTAATTCCTGCCACGTGCCTTTCCTCTCTCCCTTGCCTCGCTCTGCTTTGCATTTAGCTTTAGGAATCTAATTTGTAGAAACCAAGGTTTGGACAGCAGAGGACTAGTGGGACCTGGAATACTTAGTGGTTTGCAAACAATGCCAAATCAGTAATTTCAAGCTCACTTAAAAGGTTGCTGTACTTGTAGCAATCAACTGTGGTTTAGCTGCATTTGCAATGCAGGTTTTATGCCTGCAACCTGTAAGTCCCCCTAAACTAAATGCAAATTCATAGGGCTTTAAAAGGGCTTTTTTTCTGCCCTGTTTTCATTCTCTGTGTCTGTTTCTTTGACAGCTTCAGAAGATGCTACTTTAGGGTGTTAGAAAATATTTGATACAGCTTTTTCTGCATTTATTTGTAGTGTGACTTTCACAGAATCACAGAAGGTTAGAGGGTGGGAGGGACTTTGAAAGCTCATCCAGCCCAGCCCCCCTGCCAAATAAGGATTACCTAGACCACTGATTTAATAGGTAACAATAAGGTTTTGCTTGCTTTGCTTGTTTTGTTAATCTAAGGCTGCATGTGGAGGCTGAAATGATTTTGGTGGGGTCCAGCTAGTTGTATCTGTGGAGGCTGAAATGATTTTGGTGGGGTCCAGCTAGTTGTATCTGTGGAGGCTGAAATGATTTTGGTGGGGTCCAGCTAGTTGTATCTGTGGAGGCTGAAATGATTTTGGTGGAGTCCAGCTAGTTGTATCTGTGGAGGCTGAAATGATTTTGGTGGAGTCCAGCTAGTTGTATCTGTCCTAAGGTTTTGTGTATCCTATAAGACAAACATATAGTTTCTCTTATGTAGGGACTCAGAAAGGAGGTTTTAGCAAGGTGGCTGTTAGTCCCTTCATTCTATTAATAAGTGATAGGATTAGAAGTGGCTTCAAGTTGCACAGGGGAGTGAGTTTGGTAGGATATTAAAAGAAACTTCTTGACTGAAATAATTCTCAATCACTGGAACAGGCTCCTTAGAGAGGTGGTTGAATGGTTGAACTCGATGATCTTACAGGGGCTCCTCTCCTGCACTGCAGTGTTAGCTAGCAGGAAATTGCATTATCTCGTTCAGTCTCCATTTCTGCTCTGCTCCTCTGTTTAGGTTGATTTTACACAACCTTTTGCTGTTTCTGCTTGCCTTGCTTCTTTTCTCCCTATTTGCACATCTCAAATTCTTCAGTGGACTTGATGACATTTTAATCATTGTGTAATCAGCTAGCTTGGTTAGGCAGAGGGCTTCTGAGAGCAACTGGGTAACCTGGAGTGGAGTGCAGCTGCTGTTTGCTGGGTTTGTAGTGTGTCAAGCATGACTGAATCATCCTATTCATTGTGGTCCAGGTGTTATTGAAAAGCACCTCCTGACAGGCATTTGCTTAACTATGCTCTTGGCCTCAGTTCTTTGCCATTTTGTTTCTGCTTAAACTATCAGTGGCCTTTGTAGTTATTCCTCCTGCGTTGAGGTGGAGTTGCCTTCTGAAAGTGCTTGTGATGGTTTGGGTGTTACCCTCTCACACACTCTTATGAAATCACCCAGACTAGACTCAGATGAGCTGGAAATTAGAATGGAGCTTTATATTTACAGCTTAGCAATATATACAAGCAGACATTTACAATCTATACAGCTCCACCCTTCCACTTCCTTTCCACACCTCTACTTATCCCAGACTTTGCCTTACATTCAAGGTGAGTTTGGAGGATTGGCCAGGGGAGTTAGGAAGCAGAAAGATTAGTTTCACAGGCAGTAGGTTAGGGAGAGAAGGAAAGCAGACAGAATCAGAGAGTAACTCTGTTATCTATGTTTGTGTTCTTGTTTTTATCCATCTCAGCAAGCCTATGAGTGAAACAGACATCACCACTGTTTCCTTTTCACAGCCTAGCATCTAATTCTTCTCACCAAAATATTCTAGCTAGCTTCAAACTAGCACAGTGCTATAGTGTCAGGCAGCTTGAGATCTCTTCAAGCAGGCTGAGGAAAGAGACATAGATTTTAAAAGACACAGATTTTACCTGAAGGAAGTTCATGCAAAAAAACATATTGTAAAATACACATTTTTGCCTGAAAGATATTCTTTAGCACACATTATAAAGCAAAACAAACAAACCAACCAACAACAAAATACATATATAAAAAGATGCCAATAATTATAGCAAAAATGATTTTCTAGTTTCAAATTCATAGTGAACTTTGAAGAAAAAGATACTGATTCTGCGCTAACAAGGAAAATTGAAGCACCATGTCATACTAGGAGAATCAGGATTTATGCATCATGTTATGGCCTTCAACCTTAGAATCATAGAATCAACCAGGTTGGAAGAGACCTCCAAGATCATGCAGTCCAACCTAGCACCCAGCCCTAGCCAGTCATCTAGACCATGGCACTAAGTGCCTCATCCAGGCTTTTCTTGAACACCTCCAGGGATGGTGACTCCACCACCTCCCTGGGCAGCCCATTCCAATGCCAATCACTCTCCCTGTGAAGAACTTCCTCCTAACATCCAGCCTATACTTCCCCCGGCACAACTTGAGACTGTGTCCCCTTGTTCTGTTGCTGGTTGCCTGGGAGAAGAGACCAACCCCACCTGGCTACAACCTCTGAATCACAGAATGTCAGGGGCCGGAAGGGACCTCGAAAGATTATCTGTTTCAGCTGCCCCCTGCCAGAGCCACAGATCACACAGGAACACATCCAGGTGAGTTTTGAATATCTCCAGAGAGGGAAACTACACAACCCCTCTGGGCAGCCTGTTTCAGTGTTCTGTGACTCTCACAGGGAAAAAATTCTTCCTCAGGTTCACATCGAACCTCCTATGCCTCAACTTCCAGCCACTGTCCTTTGTCCTGTCACTGAGAGCCTGGCTCCATCCTCCTGGCACCCAACCCTTACATATTTATAAACATTAATGAGGTCACTCCTTAGTCATGTCCTCTCCAAGCTCCAAACCCCATCTCCCTCAGGCTCTCCTCACAAGGAAGATGTTCAACTTCCTTAATCATTTTTGTGGCTCTGTGCTGAACTCTCTCAGGCAGTTCCCTGAGGTCTTTCTTGAGCTAGGGGGCCCAGAACTGGATATAATACTCCAGATGCAGCCTCACCAGGGCAGAGTAGAGAGGCAGGAGAACCTCTGTTGACCTACTAACCACAGCCCTTCTAATCCACTCCGGGATAGCATTGGCCTTCCTGGCCACAAGAGCACACTGCTGGCTCGTGGCCATCCTTCCATCGAGCAGGGATGGAATACAACCTCTCAAAGAATGTAAACAAATTGGATAGAAATGGGATAGGTGCTTCCTTCTGCTGTACAAACGCATTGCACCTCCTGAAGCTCCTTGGCTTGTCTTCTGAACCAGGCATTCAGCACCCTGACAACGTCTGGATTATTGGAAAGAATGATTCTCTCAGGGTCATTAAAATCTAATCTCAGTTTAAGCACACACACACACAAATAAAGGTGAATTAGCATCTCCAAACGTGATGCAAACCAAACTGGATGCTCAGTTTGGATGTTTAAAGTATCAGTAGGGGCAGACAGATTGTGGGACAGATTCGCAGCTCATAGAGATGGATGAGAATAAATTAACATCAGCTGAGTGACAGTGATTTATGTTGCCTTTAAAAGGTGAGCTGCACATCTTTGATTTCTTCTTTTGCTCAGTGTGACAACTTTACAAATGTATTGAGATGTCAGTCCATCAATGCACTAAATGAGGTAAAGGGAAACATGTTTGCATGGTTCTTTTCTCTGACAATTAACAATGCTTTCCCTTCTCAGAACTACCCAGCACATCACAAAAAATGTTTCTCCTGAGCACAATAAACAAAAAACTTAGATTCATTGAATCATAAAATCACAGAACCAACCAGGTGGGAAAAGACCTCCAAGATCATCTAGTCCAACCTAGCACCCAGCCTTAGACAATCAACCAGACCATGGTACTAAGTACCTCGTTCAGGCTTTTCTTCAACACCTCCGAGGATGGCAACACCATCACCTCCCTGGGCAGCCCATTCCAATGCCAATCACTCTCTCTGCCAACAACTTCCTCCTAACATCCAGCCTAGACCTTCCCTGGCACAGCTTGAGACTGTGTCCCCTTGTTCTGTTGCTGAGTGCCTGGGAGAAGAGCCCAACCCCACCTGGCTACAGCCTCCCTTCAGGTAGTTGTAGACAGCAATGAGGTTACCCCTGAGCATCCTCTTCTCCAAGCAGCACACCTCTAGGGCTGTGGTTAGTAGGTCAACAGAGGTTTTCCAGGAGATCCTTCAAACTGAGAGACTCTTGGTTAAGATACATAGTTGTTGAGCTTTATTAGTCTCAAAGTGATGCCACTGAGGAGCAATGTAAAGCAATACATACACTAACTTATGGATATTTGCATCTGAGCCAGCAACATTAAATATGATACAAGACTTGTAACACTAGTTCTAGGCTTCTACAGCAACAAAATAGACAGGTGTGGATATTAACCTAATTTTAGCTTCATCTGAAAAAGACTGAAACTGAAACACAAAATAACTTCTCTTTCTTCTAGGAAGAGCTCCCAGTTGGCAATAGCTCTAAAGGAGAGAGGTTGTCTTAAACCAAATCCACTGAGAGGCAGGGATTTCTTACATTTCTCCTGCCTTTGACTGAAGCCTAGACCAAGTAATATTAAAGGTTAGGTTTCACCCTGCTGCAGTGACATTTCTTAGCTTAGGAGAGCATGAGTAAAAAGGTGGCCTGTTGAGATTTGACATGACAACCACTGTCATCTTGTTGAGGTACAGCCTATAGAACAGATGTCCATTTATAGCACAGAACAAAATCTTCAATGCCTTTTAAAAGCAGAGCTTTTTAAAAGTGCATTTCTCTAGAGATCCTTTTTTTTTCTAACCTTCAGGGGCAAAATTATTCCATACTTTATGCCTGCAGCTACTCCTGCACAATGCCGTCTTTCCCATCCCTGATGTGGTTATTCTCTGGGAAGTTACCCATGCATAATAATATCATTTCCTTTTAAGTTAATGGGACAGCAAATAAATTCCAGACTTCTCACTTTTGAACAATGATTGTGGGTTTCACAAAAGGAGAAAAGGAGATTTAGGAATGAAAACAAAAAGTGGTTCTTGGGAGATCATCAAATCAGTTCTGCACAATCTCGACAATGTCATGATTTTAGAATCATAGATTCAACCAGGTTGGAAGAGACCTCCAAGATCATCCAGTCAAACTTAGCACCCAGCCCTGGCCAATCAACCAGACCATGGCACCAAGTGCCTCAGCCAGGCTTTTTTTTAACACCTCCAGGGACGGTGACTCCACCACCTCCCTGGGCAGCCCATTCCAATGCCAATCACTCTCTCTGGCAAGAACTTCCTCCTAACATCCAGCCTAGACTTCCCGTGGCACAACTTGAGGCTGTGTCCCCTTGTTCTGTTCCTGGTTCTCTGGGAGAAGAGCCCAACCCCACCTGGCTACAGCCTCCCTTCAGGTAGCTGTAGACAGCAATGAGGTCACCCCTGAGCCTCCTCTTCTCCAGGCTGCATGCCTCCAGCTCCCTCAGCCTCTCCTCACAGGGCTGTGCTCCAGACCTCTAACCAGCTTAATCTCCCTTCTCTGGACACATTCCAATATCTCATTTTTAAGTATATAATTTAATTAGATAAATATTAAATTAGCATAAGTACAGAAGCCTAAGTGAACATTGAGCACCAAAACAATCCTAAATGCTAGCTCTATGTACTTCCTAAGTTTTCATTTCTTCTCTTCAGTATGTTGCACTACAGTACAACTATGGACTGATTCCATTACTACTCATTGTGAATACCACTCTCTCCTTTCACCCAGATTTATCTGTATACTTCAAAACCTCCAGGCATTCCAAGTGCTAAACAGCTCTGAAATGTAGCAAATGTCTTGTGTTCTTCTCTTTCTGAAGGAGTAATCAAAAAAGGTAGCCTCACATGTTAACCTCTAGTTCTGAAACCTGGCACATTTCTTTTGTTCTTCTCTCTCTGAAGCAGCAATTCAAAAAGTAAAGTCTCATATGTTAACCTCTCCTCAACCTTATTTAAGGCTTTGCTTATGCCTCATTGACTTTAATATGGTAGAAATGTGCATAAATCCTAGCATGTGCTAATTCACCACTCTGAGTGATGGCCAACGTGGTAGAATAATCAAAGGTAGCATCTATTATTCCATACTCATAGCTCTGTATTTGATTCTTATATTGCAGGGGTGATATGTCCTTATGCAGTTGGGCTCTACCACATCCTTCCTGGTTAATTGATCAGCATGGGATTGAATAGAAATGAGTGTGGAATAATAAAGCCAACCTATGCATTACTGGAAGAGTAAATAAAAGGTTTTCAATTCCAACTGACTCTAAAATGGGAGGGCTTTTTATCCTTTAGAAAATAACCTCCATTTTACTGTTTCATCTTGTCACTGGAAGTCATAGAATCAATCAGGTTGGAAGAGACCTCCAAGCTCATCCAGTCCAACCTAGCACCCAGCCCTAGCCAATCAACCAGACCATGGCACTAAGTGCCTCATCCAGGCTTTTCAGGCAATTAAGAAAGCTGAAGCTAAAACTAACCCATGAAAGCAATCAGGGTGTGAGGACAGGCTGAGGGAGCTGAGGGTGTTCAGCCTGGAGGAGAAAAGAATCCAGGAAGACCTAATAGCAGCCTGCCATTACCTGATGGTTACTATAGGAGGGTTGGAGAGAGACTGTTTACAAGTGCCTGTAGTGATAGGATAAGGGGCAATGATTTGAAATTAGAGAAGAGGGGATGTAGGCTGGACATTAGAAATTAGTTCTTTATCATGAGGGTGGTGGAATGCTGGAACAGGTTACCCAGGAAGGTAGCCAAGACCCCATCCCAGGAGATATTCAAGGTCAGGCTCGACAGGGCTCTGAGCAATTTGATCCAGTTGAGGATGTCCTTGTTGACTGCATGAGGGTTGGACTAGATAACCTCTAGAAATTCCTGCCAATCCAAATCATTCTATAACTCTCTGAAGTGAAAAAGTACAGAGATATCCCACTGAGCTGTGGAAAAGAGGAGCAACTAAGGCAAACAGGTGTACATGGAACAGATACTGCTGTCTGTATAAAACAGTGGATAGTTTTATACTATCCAGTTTAGCTATGCAAATGAAATCTTAGTTTGAAAAGCAGATCATGAAATACAAAATAAATGCAGAAATAAAGAGATACAGACATAGATGATCTAGAGCTAGATTATAGATGGATCAGACAGAGAGATATATAGATAGAGTAGATACAGATGTAGATGATATAGAGAGATGTAGATGATACAGATATGTACTATTTGAAATTCTTTTACAACAGGATTCTCCCATTACATCAGACACCTAAAGGTCTCAGTACAGAAATTTAGGTTCTCATTAGCTGTTTTCAGCTGCAGTATTCATGCACATTCCCAAACTCCTTGCTTTTCAAAGGTTACATATCATAGCTTCAGAAATGTTGTTGGCACTTTCGTTTTCCAGAAAGAGTATAAATTACATAGAATCTTAGGATCAGTCAGGGTTGGGAGGCAACACAAGGCTCATCCAGTTCCACCCTGCTGCCATGCTCAGGGACACCCTACCTTAGAGAAGGCTGCCCACAGCCTCATCCAGCCTGGCCTTAAACGCCTCCAGGCATGGGGCCTCAATCACTTCCCTGGGCAACCCATTCCAATCTCTCACCACTCTCATGCTGAACAACTTCCTCCTCACATCCAGCCTGAACCTCCCCACCTCCAGCTTTGCTCCATTCCCCCCAGTCCTGTCACTGCTTGAGAGCCTAAAAAGTCCCTCCCCAGTTTTTTTGTAGGCCCCCTTCAGATCCTGGAAGGCCACAAGAAGGTCACCTGGGAGCCTCCTCTTCTCCAAACTGAACAGCCCCAACTCTTTCAGTCTGTC
This sequence comes from Tricholaema leucomelas, assembly GCA_013400475.1. Classification (NCBI taxonomy): domain Eukaryota; kingdom Metazoa; phylum Chordata; class Aves; order Piciformes; family Lybiidae; genus Tricholaema lacrymosa; species Tricholaema leucomelas. Next base: position 28,912 of record WAAF01011959.1, read on the forward strand.
CTCATAGCAGAGCTGCTGCAGCCCTCTGAGCATCCTCATGGCCCTTCTCTGGACACACTCCAGCATCTCCACATCCCTCTTGGAATAGGGGCTGCAGAACTGGCTGCAGTACTCCAGGTGGGGTCTCAGCAGAGTGGAGTAGAGAGGGAGAATCACCTTCCTGGCCCTGCTGGCCACACTTCTCCTGCTGCAGCCCAGGCTCTGATTTGTCTTTCTGGGCTGCAAATGCACACTGCTGTCTCATGTTGAGCTTCTCATCCTCCAGCACCCCTAAATCCCTTTCCTCAGGACTGCTCTCCAGCCAGTCACTGACCAGCCTGGATTTGTGCTTGGCATTGCCCCAACCCAGATACAGGACCTTGCACTTGATCTTCTTGAACCTCATAGGTTTGAATATCGTAGGTTTGATTTAGCTAATATCATTCACAAAACCCCTAGGATGACACAAGTTTTGTCTAGCAATCATCTCTCTTACCAGCATTAATTCCTAGAACATATTTATTAAAATGCATATCCTTGTTGGTGTCATGATCTCATGTTATGTATCAAAGCCTACATCATTAGGCTGCCAAAAATCCTGCACACCCAGACAGATAATTAAATAAATAATGACTTTAAGAATGTCATTAATCTCATTTTGCAAGTGGAGAAAAGACAAAATAAACCAAGGTATTAAATGCCCACAGTTCATCTTTGCAGTCAGGAAGCATCTCCTTGGTCTTTAAATATGGAAGGAAATTGTGGTGGTTTGGGTGCCCCCCGCCCCCCACACACTTTAGAAATCACCCAGACTAGACTCAGCTGGCTCTGGAAATATGAATGAAGCTTATATTTACAGCTAGCACAATATACAAGCAGATATTTACAGTATATACAGATATAGACAGAAATAGACAAGGTAAAAAGGTAATACAGAAGCACAACAGCCCTCCCAGAAACCTGAGGCCCCAAGAGGGGCTCTCAACCACCCCTCACCTTCCCCCTACCCCTCTCAACCATCACAGTATCACAGTCTCACAGTATCATCAAGGTTGGAAGAGACCTCACAGATCATCAAGTCCAACCCTTTACCACAGAGCTCAAGGCTAGACCATGGCACCAACCATACCCCAGTCCCAAGGAAGAATGGAGGTTCAGTCAGGGGGATTAAGAAGCAAAGGTGAATCGGCCAAAGGGCAAATAGAGGGTGAGGTTAGAAAGCAAGAGGGAGTTCAGCCAGCAGCCCCAGCTCCCCAGCAGGCGAAGCCCAGAGCAAAACCCAGAGTGAAGAGAGCAATCAAAGTGACTTTATCTTTGGTTTTGCTTTTCTTCTTTTCACATCTCAGCAAGACTAAGTAGACATCGTCATTGTTTTCATTTCATAGCCTACGATCTAGTTCTTCTGACCAAAACATTCTAGCTAGGCTCAAACTAGCACAGAAATTAACACAGAAAATGAGAGACTGCAGAGCTCAGCACCAACTCATACTGGATCCATTTCTTAACAGCTTCTCATTTTGTATACTCAGATGTCCTTTTCTTAGCTTTTTTTGTTCTTATGTTTAGGAAGATGCTTTCTACAGGTGATGGTAAGTATCAGGGGCAGCAGCAGCTGCTCAACAAACTTTTTTTTTCCCAGGAACAATAGAGTAAACAGCCTCATAAAATCCACTTGAACTGTCAGTGTATGACTTTATGGTTACCTTGGGGCTGGAGCAATTAAAATATGGTATTTACTTAAAAAGAAAAATGTCAGGCTCTTTCAATTCTCAGACCTAGGAGTTGGCTTTGTGTTTTAACTCCTCTCTTCCTTTTTTTTTTTTTTTTTGTTTTGGTTTTTTTTTTTTCAGTGAGATCATCTGGGATCTGAATATGATTAGATTTCATTTAATTAAAAAAAATATATTGCTGAATTTATTAGGTTGGATTTCTAAATACTCCAGCAGGTTGATGAGGATGCTTTTACAGAAACTGAGTGAACAAGTCAGAATAATATAGTCAACATAGAATCATAGAATGGTTTAGGTTGAGAGGGCCAAGTGCAGGGTTCTGCACTTTGGCCACAACAACCCCAAGCAGCACTACAGGCTGGGGACAGAGTGGCTGAGAGCAGCCAGGAGGAAAAGGAGCTGGGGGTGCTGGTAGAGAGGAGCTGAAGATGAGGCAGCAGTGTGCCCAGGTGGGTAGGAGAGACAATGGCATCCTGGCCTGGATCAGGAACAGTGTGGCCAGCAGGACAAGGGAGGTTATTCTGCTCCTGGACTCAGCACTGGCCAAGCCACCCCTTGAGGTAGCTGTAGACAGCAATGAGGTCTCCCCCCAGTCTCCTCTTTTTCACACTAACCATCCCTAGCTCCCTCAGGCCCTCCTCATGAGAACTTCAAATGTATTTAAAATAATTTAATTCCAAAAAATGCACAGCTTCACATTTGAGACCATGCAGACACATATGTGCAGAGCACACAAACAAAAATAATGAGCCTCTCCTGAGGCAGTTTGCTTAGCCTGACATTATTTCCACTGTGTGTTTAAGAGATAAATGACTTGAGTTAGAAGGGACCTTAGAGTCCTTAGAGTCCCATAGATGTCCAGCCCCCTTGACTCAGGCAGGAACACTTCCTTCTGGACCATCAAAGCCTCATCCAGCCTGGTCTTAAACACTCCCGTGGATGAGACATCCACAACTTCTCTGAGCAGCCTATTCTAGTCTCAACATCCTCATAGTAAAGAAGTTCTACCTGATGCCCCATCTAAGCTTTAGTTTAGACAATATTCATGTCTAAATAATTTGAAACAATTCACCTGTCAGTGTACACTGCAGTGTACAGTGCCTGTGCTGCAAAAAAGCTGTTCTCAAACGTCCTCAGAAGATTTTCAAAGCAATTTATGTGAAGGGTTTTCTTTTTCTTTCCTTCTTTGCTTTTTTTTTTTTGGAGTTACTTTCCTTTTGCAATATCAGAAGTGCTCTCTACTTCTCACATTTTTTCATTAATTAGCTGGCTGATGGGCTACAGCCAGCTCCACACCTCACTGAGCAGCCTAATATTAATATCATGTAGCATTGTCACTTTACCCAAATGCTATATAACTTCTACTGTATAAATAAATAGCAGCTCAGTAATGAGAAATCAGCCTCTAGGTCTTTTTGATGGTGGGGTTGTTTTTTTCTTTTTGGAGAGGGATTAGGGATTGTTGTATGTGTACTAAAGACAGGGGAATTAAAACAGAGACAAACAAAAGAAAAATGAAAACAGAGATGAACTGCTGAAATCTGCACGTGTCCAGAGAAGGGTGACAAAGCTGGTGAGGGGCCTGGAGCAAACCCTGGGAGGAGAGGCTGAGGGAGTTGGGGGTGTGCAGCCTGCAGAAGAGGAGGCTCAGGGCAGACCTCATTACTGTCTACAACTACCTGAAGGGAGACTGTAGACAAGTGAGGTTGGTCTCTTCTCCCAGGCAACCAGCAAAAGAAGAAGGGGACACAGTCTCAAGTTGTGCCAGGGGAGGTCTAGGCTGGATGTTAGGAGGAAGCTGTTGGCAGAGAGAGTGATTGGCATTGGAATGGGCTGCCCAGGGAGGTGGTGGAGTTGCTGTCTCTGGAGGTGTTCAGGAAAGGCTCCAGAGAAGGAGACTCCACAGCCTCTCTGGGGATCCTGTGCCAGTGCTCTGGGACCCTTCCAGTCGAGAAGTTCCCCCTTGTGTTGAGGTGGAACGTCCTGTGCTGCAGCTTCCATCCATTGCTCCTTGTCCTATCCCAGGCAGCAGTGAGCAGAGCCTGTCCCACCCCTCCTGCCCCCCATCCCTGAGATATTTATAAACATTGATTAAATCCCTTCTCAGTCTTCTCTTCTCCAGACTGAACAGCCCCAGGTTCCTCAGTCTCTTCTCATCAGGCAGTGTTCCAGTCCCCTAATCATCCTTGTAGCCCTCTGTTGGAACTTCTCAAGCAGATCCCTGTCTCTCTTAAACTTGGGAGCCCAAAACTGAACAGAGTACTCAAGGACATTGTCCCAGTCTTTGGTAGACTAATTGCAGGGTCAGTTTTGCTCTGCTCAGGCAGCTTGGCTAGAGTGGGGCATGCTTCCCAGACAACTAACAAAGCTCTCTCCTGCTGCAATTTGTTATTATTAGGAGAAAGTCCACAGTGGATTCCAAGGCAGTGAAATTATTTTGCCAGTGAAAAACCAACAATAAACCAATCAGCTAAACTTTTGCTTTACTGCTTTTATATTTGTGACTAGATGGATCAGCTGGATCAAATTGTCTTCAATTCACCCACTGTTCCTCATATTTCTTTCCATTCCTCTGAATTTTGGCCAGTACAATTCATGGTAAAGTATGAATAGTGCCTTTAAAATAGCCTTTTGAGATCTTTTAACTTCCTTTCCTCAGTCAGCACTTGGTGTATTTAGCCCTATCCCCATTATATTGATTTTGTGTTTACTCATGAGAAGGTTTGCTGCATGCTACCCAGAAATTCTTTCACTTTTGGCAGCACAAATGAGAAGAAATTAATCTTTTTTCCTATGCTCATGAAATGGCACAAGAGTTGTGAGCTATAGCTGTAGCCAACATGGTTAAGTGAGGAAAGGACAGGAAGGTTATGCTGAAGCTCTCCAAGTCTGATTCATTCCAAGTTCCTTCATCTGGGGAGTTTATGTAGTGACTCTGCAGGAGTGGACCTGATTGGATTAGTGGTACAGGGAAGTAAGCATTTCTGTGGTTAAATTTCACTGCTATCACCAAGGTGATTTTATGACACTCTATTAGGCAGAGCAAGCTGGTGTAGAACTCATATCACAGTTTCTTAACCCAGCCTATGATGTCATTAACTCTGATGGAAAAGCTGTTCTGAGTTTAAAGAGCTTTGAATGCACGGAGCTATAGCTATGAAACAACCTGTAAATAAAGGAGGAAATAAATTATTATTAGGGGCTATTGTTACAGGATGATTTGGGCACTTGGGCATCTCCCCTACAAAGAGAGACTGAGAGCCCTGGGGCTGTTAGGTCTGGAGAAGAGAAGACTGAGAGGAGATCTGCACAAATATCTGAGGGGTGGGTGTCATGTGGCTGGGGTCAAGCTCTTTTTGGTGGTCAGCAGCAATAAGACAAGGAGCAGCAGCTACAAACTGGAACAGTAAAGATTTCACCTCAACATAAAGAGAAACTCCTCTACAGTGAGGGTGACAGAGCCCTGGAACAGGCTGCCCAGAGAGGTTGTGGAGTCTCCTTCTCTGGAGACTTTCAAAACCCTCCTGGATACATTCCTGTGTGAACTACCCTGGGTGATCCTGCCTTGGCAGGGGGGGTCAGACTGGATGATCTCTGAAGGTCCCTTCCAACCTCTAAGGTTCTGTGATTCTGTGCTTTGAGAAAGAGTAGAGAAGGCAGCAGAGAATACCCTCGAAATTTAGCCACAGAGTTAAGCTTGGATCAGCAGAATTAGAAAGAAGTTTGGAGTATGGCTGCACACATGTGAAAGAGTTTGCCTGACATTTGGCTGTCAGCCTCTCTGGAGTACTGGTCCCAGAGCAGACTCTGAGTCCACCGTTAGGTCTGGGCAGAAGCCTGAAGAAGAAAAGTGATGGTCAGCCATCTGAGATGTCCAGTGCAGAGGCAGTGAGCACAGCCTGAGAAAGAAGTGTCAACTCACAAAGGTTTTTTAGGCTGAAGGTGAAGTTAAAAAGAAGAAATGCCACTCTGGCTGGCTATTTGAGAAGAGCTGACCTTGTGCCCAGAGAAGGAACCAGGAGGAGTTTTGATGGATGAGAAGCAGCTTTTCCCATTCTTCTTCTCTTTTATTTTTAAGCCCAGTCAAAACTGTGACTTCCTGATTTTAGGAGGTGTAATACCACTTGGCAAAAGACATGCAAGTATTAATGCTTTCTGGAATCCTGCTTCACCACAAACAATGACACCTTTGGGAATGTCTTGAGATGTCTGCTCTTGGAATCAGCACATCCAGAAATGGCATTAATGAAATGCAGCTTTCCAAACTGTTGGAGCGAGTCCAGAGGATGGCCACAAAGATGCTCAAAGGGCTGAAGCAGCTCTGATATGAAGACAGGCTATGAGAGTTGATTTTTTTCAGCCTAGAGAAAAGAAGGCTTCCAGGAGACCTTGGAGTTGCCTTCCAGTATCTGAAGGAGGTCTACAGGAGAGTTTTGGAGGGATTATTGTCAAGGTCTTGTAATGACAGTGAGGAGTAATGGGTTTAAACTGGCATAGGGGAGATTCAAACTAGATGTTAGGAAAGGATTCTTTGCAGTGAGGGTGGTGAGGCACTGGCACAGGTAGCCCATGGAGGTTGTGGTTGCTCTCTCCCTGGAGATGTTCAAGGCCAGGTTGGATGAGGTCTTGAGCGACCTGTTCTAGTGGGAGGTGTCCCTGCTTGTGACAGGAGGTTGGAACTGGATGATCTTGAGGTCCTTTCCAACCTAAACCATTCTATGATTCTGTGATTTTTCTAAGGATGAGTTGGTCCACTGGTGGCTCCTGTGTCATTTATTTTGGGGGTAGATACCATATCCATTGAGAAGGAATATTTTCCCCGTGGGTGACAGAACACTGAAACAGGCTTCCCAGGGAGGTTGTGGAGTCTCTTCCTCTGGAGATATTCAAGACCTGCTTAAATGTGTTCCTGTATGGGTGATCCTGCTCTGGCAGGGAGGTTGGACTGGACAATCTTTTGAGATCCCTTCCAGCCCCTGACATTCTGTGCTTCTGTGAATCTTCCACGTATCTTATGGTCTAACACTCTAACAGAGCAACCACTGTACTTAGCAGTGTGATGTTGCATTTAACTTGGAGTTGTTTTAATAACTGATTCATCTCTGATGTGAAGGTTCCTAGGGATGAAATTGCAGTTAAGCAGCATCATATGGACAAAAGAGGTTTGGGTCAAACAAAAAGAGGAGAGTGACTAACAAGAAATGTAGAGTGTAAACTGCTGTTATGTTGGGAAGTGGATACAAATATGTGTCTGAAGACACTGAAGCTGAAGAACCTTCCATACAACAAATTCAATTAACACAAAGAACATCAGGACTCACATTTCTGTAAGCTTTGGCAAACGGACCCAAATCAGTAACATTTCTACTTTTTACTTCTTAGGGGAGCTCGAATTTCTGCTGTATAAAGTTGAAAGCTTATTACAAAACAGTGGTGGTGAAATCAGGTAGGAAAAAAAAAAAACCAACAAAGTAGCTTCTTGCTTAATATTAATAAGTAAAAAATGCATTTTTGGTTATGTTATTTGAGTTGATGCAGCCTTAGGGCAGCTGCCAATCAGTTGATGGTTTATGTCTCTTAGTACCTTGCTATTAAAAACAATCAAGGTTACCATGGAAACTGCAAATTTATCACATGGTACATTTTGCAGGCTTTCAGCTACAGAATATGCTATTAAAGGAACACTTCTGAGTGCTGTGGCCTTCTGCACTTCTTAGTATTTGGAAGGAAAATATTTTTAAGCCACAGTTAAACACTTACCTGTTAAGTGGGTTTTGGTTTTGCTTTTTGGAATATCCAGTTTAAAAAAAATGTATTAATGGTAATACAAAGCCTTATTAGATCCTGAAATTTCCCACTGCACAAAATACAATGGAGGAAAAAAACCCCTCAGCCATTCTAGTTGTGACAAAAATAACTCTATTTTTAGCTCACAATAGGTAAAATTAGTTTTAAATGTATTTCTATGCTGTCTTCCATTTCATTCACCTTCAACTAGATGAACAACAGTTTAAGTCGTCATGGGGTTTACTATTATGTTACTCAAGAGAATGCTAAATGGTTCATTCAGATTAGCTGTTGCTATACATTTCATTTGTGCTCCTGATTATTCTCTTTTCAATCATCCAAAAGCAAAAATAGTTTTGCTCTTTGGATTTGCTTTTGGGACAAATCATTACTGTTCTTGACAGGAAGAATATATACTTACATGTTTGCAAATATTAGAATCATAGAATTGTCACAGTTGGAAGGGACCACAAGGATCACCCAGCTGCAACCACCCTGCCATAGGCAGGGACACTTCACATTACATCAGGTTGCTCAGAGCCACATCCAACCTGGCCTTAAAAACTTCCAGGCATGAGGCTTCCACCGCTTCCCTGGGCAACCTCTTCGAGAGTCTCACTCCTCTTATGGTGAAGAACTTCTTCCTATCATTTAACCTGAATCTACCCACTTCTAATTTTGCTCCATTCTTCCCAGCTCTATTCACTACCTGACACCCTAAAAAGTCCTCAGCAACTTCCTTGTAGCCCACTTCAGACACAACAAAGTCTCCTCAGAGCCTTCTCCCCTCCAGGCTTAACAGCACCAACCCTTTCAGCCTGTCTCCATAGTGTAGTTACAGCTTGATTTTCTCAGGTTAGCTAAAATGTTTGTGAGGGTATAAACTTCATTTGGGAGAATGAGTAACCCAGACAAAGTTCTGCTCAAGCTTGAAAGAAAGTTCTTGAGAAGACAGCACTACAAATCAATAACCTGTTGCACAAAGGCAACAGGCAGGATTTCTCCAACTCAGCTGCCACATATTTTGCCATGCAAACCTTTAAGAGTCACTTTAAGCACTGACAGACGAAATTGTTTGTAACCAGAGATTGATAAATCTGGATGTGGTGTTCGTTTTGGAATAGATTTCCCATCTAGAAGCACATCAATGAAAGTAAGGGAGCAAAATGGAATTTTTCAATGCAGAACCCATAGGTTTGTTAATTTGATGAAGCAGCCAGCAGGAGCTTTTGCAAACTTAACACTCAGGTTTTTTTTCAGCCACAAGCAGCATGATTCAGCAAGTGGACTGGGCACACAGAGGTAAGACATGAAAAGAAAGAGCATTTTAAGAAGCACTAGCACAATAAATACATTAAGAGTGATTTTCTGGCCAAATCTTGCCATTCCCTTCGTTTTAAATGTGCAGACGTTCTGCCACTTTTCCCCTCAAGGAGCTCACACTCTTATTCTTCAGCCTACTGTATCTAATAATTTCTCCCATAGGACAGCATAATTTTCTCATAAACACATCATTTATATTTCAGTGGAAATGACATTTCCTTCAATTACAGCTCTACTTTTATTTATAGCTATTTATTAGCTCCTAGTTTGAAATAAAGAGCAGTAAAAATGCATAGCAGTGCTGATTCTGAGACAATGCTTTAAGTGCTTGCCTTCATTTGTATACACTGCACCTGTGGTGACTAAATAGTGACAGATAGCAGTAAACTATAAACTCAAATTAAAAGCTACAGAGTCGTGAAGTGAATGATCATTTTACATAGTTGGGAAATGCTGATATGAGCTAAACAGCCTGCCTTCTTCATTTCATAGGTGTTAGTCACCTTAATAAGCACAAGAAACCACATCCTTCTCTCCTCCTAGACTCAGAACTGATGGATAATGATCAAATGAGGCAGATTCAGAGCAAGTCTCTCTTACTAAATTGGTCAAAGATAATTATAAGCCAGGCAGGGCCTATCTAAGTTAGTTATTTTTTTCTTACAGATATGCCTAAGCTACTTCACTGCATCATTCTCTGTGACACTGCAAGTTCATCAATCTGAATAGCTTCTGCTACCATGCCTGAGGAGAGAAATTCACACAGCTTGTTAGCCTGCATTTTCTTTATAGAATCATAGAATCCTTTTAGATATAAAAGACATAAGTTTGAGTCCAACCATCAACCCAGTATCACCATGCCCACTAAACCATGCCTACACATTTCTTCTAATACCTGCAGGGATGGTGACTCCACTACCTCCCTGGCTAGCCTGTTCCAATTGCTTGACCACTCTTTCAGTAATGATTTTTTTTTATTCCTCCCTAATATCCAGTCTTAACCTCACCTGATGCAATTTGTGGGGAGCCCAGGGCTGGTTCTGGCTTTTCCCATCCTTGCTTGCTTGGGAGGCCCAGAACACTGCAAACACACAATGTTAACAGAGCTCAAGGGAAAACATTTTCTTGGTGGTATAAGCTGCTAAGAGGCCTAGAGCACAGCCCTGTGAGGAGAGGCTGAGGGTGATGGGGTTCTTTAGCCTGGAGACGAGGAGACTCAGGGCTGACTTCATTGCTGTCTACAACTACCTGAAGGGAGGCTGTAGCCAGGTGGGGTTGGTCTCTTCTCCCAAGCAACCAGCAACAGAAGAAGGGGACACAGTCTCAAGTTGTGCCAGGGGAGGTCTAGGCTGGATGTTAGGAGGAAGTTGTTGGCAGAGAGTGATTGGCATTGGAATGGGCTGCCCAGGGAGGTGGTGGAGTTGCTGTTCCTGGAGGTGTTCAAGACAAAACTGAAAGAGGCACTTAGCCCCATGGTCTGGTTGATTTGCCAGGGCTGGGTGCTAGGTTGGACTGGATGAGCTTGGAGGCCTCTTCCAATCTGGTCTTTTCTATTCTATTCTTACAAGGCAAGCTGGTCAGCTTAGTGACAGTTTCTCATTTACACTGTAGGGTGCAATCTAGCCCCTAATACTACGTGTGTAGCCCTTCAGAGGCCAGTCTCTCACTGGCTTGTAGTGGATGCTGAACAGAGCCTGGCACAGCCCTCGCTGCAGTTGTGGGCAATGCAATCATGCAAGAAAATTCCATTCAAGTGTTTTCTTTCCCAAAGCACTCTCTGACCCTCTCATGCCTCACCTCCACACTTGCTTAATATACTCTTCCTCCTTCTTTATGCTGCACAGCCTCTTTTTACTAGAATTGAAAGATATTGTTTAAATGGGTTCAGTAAGTAGCTGTTTCCACGGGTCTCCCTCTGTTCCCTTTGCTGACACCTTTTCTGCAAGAGCAGCAGACTGCAGCATTGCTGCTGCCATTGCTTGCATCTCAGAAATAATTTCACAGTAAGGATTTGCTTCTTTCTCTCCACAGGCTGCTTGACAGTGATGCATGAGGAGGCTACCATGAGCAAGTGTTGGCCTCCTCCCTCTCCCTACTGACACAGCTATTACTTCTGGCTTTGTAACAGCTTACAGAAGATCACACCAGAGCTGAGGATTGTGCTTTGGTGACCGCTGCTTCTCTCTGTTACTTTGCCCTAAGTGGAACCATTGAACCCTACTTTCTTATGGTAGCATCATGCCTTCCTTTCAATTTTCTCGTAACCATTCCATCTTCTGCTTGGATGGTTACGTTCATGAGGTCTAAATAAGGAGAAATGGAGGAAAGGCAGAAACACAAGCCTTAAGCTAGGGAAAACAGCTAAAGAACAGCCTGTTCTCTGGTTGTCAGGCCAGAATTTACTCTTAATGTATTTATTGTGCTAGTGCTTCTTTAAATGCTCTTTCTTTTCTTCTGTGTGCCCAGTCTACTTGCTGAATCATTCTGGTTTTGTTTCTTGTGGCTGAAAAAAACTGAGAGCTAAGTTCACAAAAGCTCCCTAGCTTAGGGCAAGTAACATTCTGCTTTAACTTGCAGCAAAGCAGGAAAAAGGTCTGATGAAAATAGTAATTCTGAAGTCTGTGGGAGTGCAGGGGGCTGAACAAGATGACCTTTGAGGGTGCCTTCCAACCCAATGCATTCCACGAATCTGAGAGCGTGTGCACAGATATCTGAGGTTAAAACTGCTCTTTGTTCACTGAGCCAGGAGAGGACTGCAGATAGAAATGCAGTCAAAAATATGGAGAAGAAGACAAAGTTACCAAACTCGGGACTGGGGAAATGCCTTCTTTTAGTGGCTCATGTTTCCTGTCTTATGCTGGGCAAGTTGCTCCCTGAGAAATCAGCTGCAATAGTGACAAGCTGATATTTCACCAGATGGGAATAAGCTTGGAACAGAAAGGGACAAGTGCAGGATAGGATTTGTTACTGGTAGAAAAAGAAAATTGTAATCAGAATTCTTTGCAGTGTGGAAGTTGTTTTTCAAGTAAAAAAATACCTTCTTTTAGATACAAAGCTATGCATGCCAGAAAAAATTACCTGCATTTTGATTAAAAGGTATCTCTAGAAAGCTCTGTTCTTAAAACAAAAGCTTTTCTATCAAGAAAACAATGTAGAAATAAAGATTTTCATATATATATATATTAAGCTGGATCTCATGATGTTTCTTTCTTCCCTCATTTTCACCTCTTTTCCATGATTTCCTGTCTTTGATCTCTAGGCTTACCCCTGGACAGGTAGGTCTTGTGGTCTAGTAACACAGCAATAAGAAAAAGAATGGATAATGAAGATGAAAGTGGCATTTTTTTATATAAAGAAAGAGAGGAGAAACTTCTGGCAAATGGGAATTTTGCTTTGATTTGCAGTTTCTAGGTCTTTGTGCACAGAAGTGTGCCCAGGTGGCCAAGAGACCCAACGGCATCCTGGCCTGGACTAGGAACAGTGTGGCCAGCAGGACAAGGGAGGTTATTCTGCCCTTGTACTCAGCACTGCTCAGGCCACACCTTGAGTGTTGTGTCCAGTTCTGGGACCCTCAATTCAAGAGAACTGTTGAGATACTGGAAAGTGTCCAGAGAAGGGTGACAAAGCTGTGAGGGGCCTGGAGCACAGCCCTGTGAGGAGAGACTGAGGGAGCTGGCAGTGTGCAGCCTGCAGAAGAGGAGGCTCAGGGCAGAGCTCATTGCTGTCTACAAGTACCTGAAGGGAGGTTGTAGTCAGGTGGGGTTGATCTCTCCTGCCAGGCAAACAGCCACAGAACAAGGGGACACAGTCTCAAGCTGTGCCGGAGGCTGGATGTTAGGAGGAAGTTGTTGGCAGAGAGAGTGACTGGCATTGGAATGGACTGCTCAGGGAGGTGGTGGAGGTGTTCAAGCAAAGCCTGGATGAAGCACTTAGAGCCATGGTCTGGTTGATTGGCTAGGGCTGGGTGATAGTTTGGACTGGATGATCTTGGAGGTCTCTTCCAACCTGATTGGTTCTATGATTCTATGTAGCTACTCACATCAAGTGAGGCTCAACTCCAGGCAGAAAATCTACCTTACAGTTATGCAGAAGATGTTAAAAAAAGTATAAGAACATTGGAAATGGAAAACTGGTAGATAACTAATCTGAGGTATGTAACTCCCTTAAGAGCCTTTAAAATCTGCCTATGAATTAAATGTGTCTTCAGAGGTTAGGCAGACAGATAGATACCACAATTTTGCTTATTTAGCCTTTATCTTTTGATATTGGGCTTGACTGCTTGAGAAAATGGAGTACATCAGGCAATTAAAAAAAAAAAGGAATATTTGAGTAGATCTAGGATCAATATAAAATATATTGAACATCATTATGTAGCCCAGGTAGTATTTCCATTGATAAAGCAATAGCATTTTATTTTTCTCCAAGCATCTGCTACATCAGCAAACAAAACTGCAGCAAATCTATGGTTTGGCAGAAAGTACATCCCAGTGGATTTCTTTGGCTGAGGAAATTAATATTTTGCTGAGGAAATTTGTTGAGGGCAACAAAGCTGGGGAAAGGCCTAGAGAAAAAATCTTATGAGGAGCAACTAAGGGAGCTGGGGATGGTTAGTGTGAAAAAGAGAAGGCTGAGGGGAGACCTCATTGCTGTCTACAGCTACCTGAAGGGACATTGTGGAGAGGCTGCTGCTGGGCTCTTCTCACAGGGAATTGGAAACAGAGCAAGTGGGAATGGCCTCAAACTGAGGCTGGGGAGGTTTAGATTGGACACTAGGAGAATGTTTTTCATGGAGAGAGTGGTCAGGGACTGGAATGAGCTGCCCAGGGAGGTGGTGGAGTCACCAACCCTGGCTGTGTTTAAGGGTTGTTTGGATGTGGTGCTTAGAGATATGGCTTAAGGTGAATCTTGTAGAGTAGGGTTCTAGGTTGGACGTGGTGATCCTGAGGGGCTTTCCCTACCTGGATGTTTCTGTGATTCTGTGATTGCTGCCACCAAAAAACAGCACACAGGAAACCAGAGTCTAGAGCAGAGTTCAAACTTTTACAGTCCTTGGACATAGATGTTTAGCCCTGCACACTCAGTGACATGTTTGAGTTTTACCTTGTTGTGCTATCCTTTCTCAGGGCAAGCCACACCTTGGTATGTCAAAGAGGGTGCTGTGTCCAGTCTGGGCCCCCCGGTTCAAGAGGGACATAGAACTGCTTTAGACACTCCAGCGCAGAGCCACAAAGATGATGAAGGGAATGGAACATCTCTCTTACAAGGGGAGCCTGAGGGAGCTGGGGCTGTGCTGCTTGGAGAAGAGGAGCCTGAGAGGTGACCTCATCAATGCTTACAAATATGTAAAGGTGAGTGCCAGGAGGCTGGGGCCAGGCTCTGCTGGGTGATGCTCAATGCCAGGACAAGGGACAGTGGGTGGAAGTTGAGGCATAGGAAATTTCATGTGAACATGAGGAGGATTTTTTTCCATGTGAGGGTGACAGAACCCTGGAAGAGGCTGCCCGGGGAGGTTGTGGAGTCTCCCTCTCTGGGGATATTCAAGACCTGCCCAGATGTGTTCCTTTGTGATCTGGTCTAGGTGACCCTGCTCTGGCAGTGGGGTTGGAGTGGATGAGCTTTTGAGGTCCCTTCCAGCCCCTGACATTCTGTGATTCTGTGATTCTGAGAGTGGTTTTGGTTTTTAATTTTATTATAGACCAGCAAGCATTGACCTGAAGCAAAATCTTTAGCAAACAGAGAATGCATCAGAGGCTTTAAGGGTTTAGCAATGCAGACAAGACATTTCTCAGGATATTTGAAACATTGACAGAGGAACAGTGCAAGGAATCATCTGGAAACATTTCCTGTTGGAAGAGAAGAAAAATCACATATGGAAAGATTTCCTTACATAAGCACAAGCAGTTTTTTCCAGGGCAGAAGTTTGAGGCTGTCTTTACTCTGACCTCTGTACCCAAATGCCCCACACAACAGAGACTAGCACAAAATCTCTCTCTCTCTCTTTGAAGCAAACAAGCAAACAGGCCCATCTGCTGCCTTTTGCTGGTGCTGAAGGACCCTTAAGGCAGCTGGGAGAGTAATATTTGCCTTCATCACTGCATAGGATTCTATTCACATATTTACAGTGCAGTCAAAATTAAATACAAGAAGGCAAAAGGAGTCTTAGCCAGCTTGAATTTCATCTACATAAGAGGGTGTAGAAGTGGTGCTTGAAAGAGCAGTGCCCTAGGGAGGTCAAAACTGGAAAGTTATCCATGAATATAAGCGAATAGGTTTACTGTACCAATCAAGCATGCTGGCAACAAGGACCACCTGCCAGAATAATCTCTCTGAGACTCACTTAAAGAACTAAATCACCTGCTTAAAGTTTTATTTAAGTGAAATGGCCCAGAAAAGCAAACACAGTGTAGCTTGTCAGCAGGTCCTCAAGGGAGGAGCCATTTGTTACTTGCCCAACTCACCAGACGATGAGCAGTAGGTTTCCACTTAGCCTGAACGACTGCAATCCTCCTCTCCTATGTGTACACACAGAGTGGTTGATAAGGCATGCCAAAAGAACTACGATTTTGGTCAGAGATACTCCGGTTATGGAAAGAGAGACACTGCTATCATATCTATCCACCCACCTAAAGATACCCCTAATCCATAGAAGCAAATCAGAGGTACTCTGATGTTTCTGTGGATTAGGTTTGTGCTCTCTCAAATGACTTCTATAGCAAACACCGTTGTAGGATTACTCTAACAGTATTGCTGACATACTTCAGGTAGGAATTTTTTCTTATTTAGAGAGAGTGGGACAAAGGCAGCATCCAAACCCATAGTGACCATACAACCATGCTCTAGCTGTACTCATTAGTAAAGATCTTGACAGGCTGCCCAAGCGGGCAAGCAGGAACTGTGTAAAGTTTAATGAGGCCAACTGTAGGGTCTTTCACCTGGGAACACACAACCCAGGAATGCACCTCAGACTTGGACCTCACCTGGCTTGAGGACAGCACTGTGGAGATGGACCTGGGGTTTCTTGATGGATAAAAGGCTCAACATGAGTGAACAGTGAGCTGCAGTGGCAAAGAAAGCTGCCAGGATGTTGAGTTGCATTAATCAGCATATCACCAGCGGGGATAAAGATGTCATTCTCCCACTCTACTCAGCACTGGTCAGGCTGCATCTTGAGCACTGTGTGCAGTTTTGGTCTCTGGTGTACAAGAAGGATGGGGACAGGCTGAAAAGTGTCCAGAGAAGGGCCACAAGAATGATCACAGGACTGGAAGCCCTGGCATAGGAGGGAAGGCTGAGAGAGCTGGGTTTGTGCAGCCTTGAGAAGAGAAGGCTTAGGGGGCACCATGTACAAGTACATAAAGGGAGGCTTCCATGAGGAGAGAGGCTCCCTCTGTACAAAGTCTCACAGTAAAGACAAGGGGGGATGGGCACAAGATGCTACTGGGGAGACTCAGAGTGAATGCCATGATTTGAGCTATTAGACATTGGAATAAATTCCTAAGGGAGATGGTGAATCTCCCCTCAAGCATTATGCAGTTTCAAGGCCCAGCTTGACAGGATGCTGGGCCAGCTCATTGCAACTACATTCTTACCCTAAAAGGTTGGACTGGATGGTCCTTGAGGTCCCTTCCAACCTGCTATTCTATGAACTTCACTCAGTCAGGTACAAGTGCATATTATAGAATAGTTCTTGCTCTTGAAAAGTCAGGCAGGGAATGAGGTATTATACTAAAAAAAAGAGAAAGATTATTTTCATTTTACAAGTAGAAAAGTGAAGAGGAAAATTTCAGTGTTTCACCTAAATCAACATAACAAGTTGTAGTGCTGCTGGACATAGCCATTTTTAGTTCCAGTCTAATACCTTACAGAAAGATTGCTCTTTCTGTGCTTTGTGACTGTTGTAGGAGAATAGCTGACTTGAGGCATTCATCTGAGACCATGAAAAAAAAGTTCACAGTCACTCATAGAACCACAGAATGAGCTGAGTTGGAAGTGACCTCCTAAGATCATCCAGTCCAACCTTCTCTGCACTCAGCAAGGGCATCCTCAGCTGGATCAGGCTGCCCAGAGCCCTGTTGAGCCTCACCTTGAATATATCCAGGGTCTGGATTGGGCTGCTCAGAGCCCTGTTGAGCCTCACCTTGAATATATCCAGGGTCTGGATTGGGCTGCTCAGAGCCCTGTGGAGCCTCACCTTGAATATATCCAGAGATGGGGTCTCAACTACCTCCTTGGGCAACCTGTTCCAGTGCTCCACTACCCTAACAGTAGTACCTCATGTGACTGGTTTCTTTTCAGTGTGGCAATGTATTTGCATTAGAGGGTCTGAGCTGCAGAACTCTCATCATGCAATATGCCTTAAAATTTTAGGCCTCATTCCAAGTTCTCTCTTCAGGTACCACTAGAAAGAGTCCATCTCCATCCTCATGACCTCCACCCTTTAGAGGTTTGTCAGATACCCTCTCAGTGTTGTCTTTCCCAGGCTAAAAAGCCTCAGGTCTCTCAGTCTCTCCTCTCCTCAATATATATGCTTCTGTCCCCTGATTATCTTCATAGCCTTTCATTGCACTCCAAGCCCTAGCTGCAAAGCTGCTTCCCAGCCACGCACAGATCTTGGCCTGTACTGGGCTGCTTGGTTATTCCATCCCAGCTGTAAGACTTTGTATTTGTCTTTGTTAAACTTCACTAATGTGAAAAGCGTAAAATGATAATCAAGCCTATTTTTTTTAATTGATGTGTGAGTGCTCTGCTCTTTGAAAGCCCAGAGAATGAAAACTACACTAAAAGAACAAAACAGGAGATGTGGCCAGTCACAAGAGGCCGACAGTGCTGAGAGTGCTGAGCTGAGAGCTCAGAAAGATCTATTCTTTGACAGCTGATGCCTCAGTGCTCCAAATTCACTGTGTAAAGTCATGGGTGATGCTAATCACATCTATTTTATAGTTTTAATGCACAGGCTGTAAAGTAAAAGAAAACTCTAAATGTTCCTTTTCTTCTTATTATTAATTTGTTTATTCAGTATTACTTTTACATTTGCAAGGCTTCTCCCTCGGACATCTGCTGGAGCAACCACTGGTAAGGTGACAGAGAGGGATTTTTTCCTCTCTGTATTCCCTACACACAGCACAGCTGATGGCAGAAGAGATAGGAGCTATAAAATACTCAGAGCCCCTAGATGGCAGTCGATGGAGGGATTAGAAGTGACTTGTCCCTTCAGCTGCAGAAAATGAGTAACAGGGACACCTCTGTGAATCCACCTCGGGACACTGTGCTCGCGAGTCCTTAATTTCATCCCTACAGACTAACTTATTTCCTTCTCCTTCTTGTGTATTTTTGTGACTATCTGCCCAATACTGCTGCTACTGCCAGCTCTGCACGTCTGCTGTGTTTACTGGTACACCAGGCTGTGCACTGGGAAATGAAGCCACTGCAGCAGAGGAAATTGGAGGGTGCAGGAGCTCTTGCACAGAGCTGTCAGTGTTTGCTGCCTTCTGCAAAACGCAGCTGGCACAGTCACAGAATCACAGAATGTCAGGGCTTGGAAGGGACCTCAGAAGCTCATCTGGTTCAGCCCCCCTGCCAGAGCAGGATCACCTAGAGCAGATCACACAGGAACGCCTCCAGATGGTTTTTGACTATCTCCAGAGAGGAAGATTCCACAACCTCCCTGGGCAGCCTGTTCCAAGGTTCTGTCACCCTCACAGGGAAAAAAATCCTTCTCATGTTTAAATGAAACTTCCTATGCCTCAGCTTCCACTCATTGCCCCTTGTCCTGTCACTGGGTATCACCCAGCAGAGCCTGGCTCCAGCTTCCTGGCGCTTGGCTGCCCAGGGAGGTGATGGAGTCACCGTCCCTGGAGGTGTTCAAGCAAAGCCTGGATGAGGCACTTAGTGCCATGGTCTGGTTGACTGGATAGGGCTGGGTGCTAGTGTGGACTGGATGAGCTTGGAGGTCTCTTCCAACCTGGTCTATTCTATTCTGTTCTATTCTACACATTTATAAACACGACTGAGGTCACCTCTCAGTCTCCTCTCTTCCAAGCTCCAAGCCCCAGCTCCCTCAAGCTCTCCTCATAAGGAGGATGTTCAACCTTCTTAATCATCTTTGTGTCTCTGCACTGGACTCTCTCAAGCAGTTTCCTGAGGTCCTCCTTGAGCTGGAGGGCCCAGAACTGGGCACAACAGTCCAGATGAGGCCTCACCAGGGCACAGTAGAGTGGAAGGAGAACCTCCTTTGACCTACTAACCACAGAAGCTGTGCACTGAAGCAGGGCAAGTGGGTTGATGTGGATGTGTGGGTGATGTCCTTCTGGGCCTGCAGAGACACCCAACGTACAGAGACTCTGACGGGCCCACCTCAGCTTTCCGCACACAGAGAAGGCTTTTCCCCTCATCGCACTCTTCAGACCTAGCTAATAGAATGATAGAATGGTTTAGGTTGGAAGACATCCAGTTACAACCCCTGCCATAGGCAGGGACACCTCCCACTAGAACAGGCTGCTCAAGGCCTCATCCAACCTGGCCTTGAACACCTCCAGGGAGGGAGCATCCACAACCTCCCTGGGCAACCTGTGCCAGTGCCTCACCACCCTCACTGCAAAGAACTTCTTCCTAACATCCAGTCTAAATCTCCCCTCTGCCAATTTCAACCTTTTCCTCCTCGTCCTGTCATGACAAGTATCAGTAGCCCCTCTGCAGCCCTCCTGTAGCCCCCTTCAGATACTGGAAGGTCACTCCAAGGTCTCCTCCAAGCCTTCTCTTCTCCAGGCTGCAGAGCCCCAACTCTCTCAGCCTGTCCTCACAGCAGAGCTGCTGCAGCCCTCTGAGAATCTTGGTGGCCTCCTCTGGACTCGCTCCAACAGTTCCATGTCCTTCTTGTGTTGGGGGGCTCCAGAACTTTGTCCCTTTGCTCTAAGCCTGCAGCGGGATCAATTTTTGCCTCTTTCTAAGTGTGGAAATAATTTCAAGTCCAGTACATTTTTATCAGCCTGAGCTGTGAGAGTTTCACCTTCAGTATGGATAACTGAAAAGCATGTTTATAGCCCTGGTATGCATTTTTAGGGCCTCTGTAGAAAGAAAAGCAGAGTCCAGAGATCTTTACTCACTTCTATTCATATGCATAAAGAAAATTTTTGGTCCTATAAAAGTTAATCTTTAAAGTACTGAAAATGAATTATTTGAATTGGACTGTTATAAAGCTTTTTAGACTATAGGAGCTGGTGCCTCTCCCATCTCTGTTATATTAAATGAGCTGTTGTGATCAAGTTCTAACTTCTGCTAAGCATAAAATTTGATTTGATATTTAAACTAAGCAATAGCAATTTCATTTTCAGAGTCTGGAAAAGTAAAGATTCCAATGAGTTCAGGGTGTTCTGCGAGTCATCAGGCAAGGAGGCTTCCTAAATTACTACCTTTGCTCTGGATCTGAGAAGAATTCCTTTCATTTGTTAGTTTGCATTAAGATTAGTTTGACTCTTTTGTTTAACTTCTGGCCTGTTGGGCTGAATGTCTTTTATTAAGCTTGACTATCCCTGAGCCAGATTCCAAGGTCTGTATCAAAAAAACCCAGCCAGAAAATATTTTAATCAATTGGGTGATTCTAAATTGCAGCACTGGAAATTTGTGAGAGTTAAGATCAAGTGAAAAGTGGAGGAATTTAAGCAGCTGTGGGGGTGCTCTGTCCTGCTCCCAACCCGAAATAATTGATTCAGCTGGGACCAGGACTGAATAACTTCTAAAAGCTAACAGTACAATAAGCCTGCTGCAGTTAAAGGCACAAATAATGGATTGTCTTTATCAAGAGGAATAAACTAACAATGTTTGGTTGTCTTATTTTGCCAACTATATTTGGTTTATTTACAGTACTGATGATATTATAGTTTGGTATATTGAACATTTTCCTGGGTGAAAGCTTCTTTTCAGCAAATCTTTTGTGCACTGCTTTTAACATCTTATACACAAGTACAGCCCATTATTAGAGCTAATTCAAATGGATCTCTCTGTGGTCAGAGAATATCTTTAGTTGGAAGAGATCTCCAAGATCACCCAGTCCAACATTTGACCCAGCACTACAAGTCACCACTAAAACATGTCCCTAACATATTCAGTGACCTTCACATATATCCACTCAAAACCCATGATGTATTCAGGTGATGTTTTATTAGACAAAGGTTTGCCTTTTGATGCAGTCTTTCAAAAGAACTTTCCTGGAGGGCAGCCAGGAAGAAAGGGACCTAGGGATACTGGTAGATAGTAGCTGAACATGAGCCAGCAGTGTGCCCAGGTGGCCAGGAGAGCCAATGACATCCTGACCTGACTCAGGAACAGTGTGGCCAGTAGGACAAGGGAGGTTATTCTGACCTTGTACTCAGCACTGGTCAGGCCACACCTTGAGTACTGCGTCCAGTTCTGGGCTTCTCAACTGAAGAGAGATGTTGACGTACTGAGAAGGGCACCAAGGCTGGTGAGGGGGCTGGAGCACAGCCCACTGAAGGGAGGCTGAAGGAGCTGGGGTTGTTTAGCCCGGAAAAGAGGGGGCTCAGGGCAGGCCTCATTGCTGTCTACAACTACCTGAAGGGAGGCTGTAGCCAGGTGGGGTTGGTTTCTTCTCCCAGACAACCAGCAGCAGAACAAGGGGACACAGCCTCAAGTTGTGCCAGAGGAGGTCTAGGCTGGATGTTAGGAGGAAGTTGTTGTCAGAGAGAGTGATTGGCATTGGAATGGGCTGCCCAGGGAGGTGGTGGAGTCACTGTCCCTGGAGGTGTTGAAGCAAAGCCTGGATGAGGCACTTAGTGCCGTGGTCTGGTTGATTGGCTAGGGCTGGGTGTTAGGTTGTACTGGATGATCTTGGAGGCCTCTTCCAATCTGGTTAATTCTATGATTCTATAAATCACATTAAAGTAAAAAAGAAATTCCTTGATACACTCTATAACTCTTTCTCCTTGTGATTTCTATTACAAAGTCTAAAGAGAAAACCATTTTATTCTACAGATCTATGTGGCTATAAGATTGCAGGTTCTGCCCTAAAGAGGTCCATATTAATTTCTCTAAGCACTCCTCTATTTTCACTGTTGTTCTAGGCAGGACTCTGTCCAAAAATAATTGTAACATCGTTCACCTTATTGCTACCTATTGATTTTACTGAGAATTGAATACCTTACAAGCTCTTGGCTTTGTTTCTTCTGGGAGAGTTTCACCTGCTGTCAGCCATCTTCTCAGGCGTCTAATCTGAATTGACTCAATTTGGTTTGGGCTACTTCTGGTTTAGTGAGGGAGTGAGAAAAGTCCTTCTGGAAGCTCACTATACTAAAACAAGTGATCTGAATAGTGAAAATAAGCTGTTGTTTGAAATTAATGTCTATCTTGATGTGCTACAGAGGGAGGCTAAATGATTGGCTTAGGCTTAGTGGTTAACTATTTGACAGTCAGCTGTGTGTGGTGAATGGAACCAAGTCTCTCCCAACTCCTATTTGTTGGATAGGAACAGTACCTAAAAATCTCACTAAGCATTTAGGATACATTTTCCCCTAATGAAAACATTTCTCATGAAGACTTTGTGTCTCAGAAATTTAATCTGTTATAAAACAGCAGAAAAACATTTTTTTAAGGGTCAAAACCTGATCCCCTGGTCACTTTATAGAATACTGCATTCTTCTTTCCTGGCAGGCATAACCACATTGGAATAACACAAGGATATTGACATTTAGTGGCCTGTTTGGCTCTGACTTAATAAAAAAGCTTTCTTTCATTGTATTTTTTTTCCTGCTGAAAGACTCTTTGGCCCATGCTAAAATGCAGAATGTTCTCCTATGTCACGCTGAAAGCTACATATTAATAAAACATCATTAGAAGCTAAAGCAGCAAACTGAGTCATAAAAGATACTAATGGGAAAATTATTATCTGTCCACTTTTCTGAAACCTCAAGGCCCACAGCAAAAATAAAAATCAGCCTCCAATAGTTGAAAACGATTTCTCAGACCCGGTGGAATGAAGTCCTCACTCTAAACCAGATAGGATTAACTGTGAGTGAAAAGGTACATTTACTACTATACATTCTGGGATTGTAAATAGTAATACAGCTTTGAAGCACTGAGCAGGGTACTAATAAGGGTAATGAAAGCAAGATGGACACTTTTAAAACAGTCTAGTGAAGCCTTGTATGGCAAATGCAGCTCTTAATGATTAGGGCATTTGGAAATCTTTTATGACTTTGATGGGACAGGATATGATTCTGCTACTTTCACTTGCATTGCTTCACTTTGCAGTCCATTGGGTTTATTGGCATTTTTCTGAAACCTATGAAAGCAGAATCAAAACTGTTCCATTTATATAAATTCCTCAGTAAACAAACAAACAAACAAAAGAATGATTTAAAATTCAAATGTTGACAGGTTAATCTTACTCTGCCCCTCTGCTCTCATGAGAACCTACCTGTCTTAATGACTCCACTTCAAGTGCCCCCAGCATAAAAGGGACATGGAGCTGCTGGAGTGGGTCCAGAAGAGGGCCACAAAGGTGATTATAGGGCTGGAGAACCTCCGCTATGGGGACAGGCTGAGCTTGAACTGTTCAGCCTGAAGAAAAGAAGGTTCTGGGGAGACCTTATAGTGCACTGCAGGGAGCCTACACGAAAGCTGGAAAGGGACTTTTTTAAAGGACTTGTAGTGACAGGGCAAGAGGGAATAGCTTTAAGCTCATTGAGGGTAAATTACAGTGAGGGTGGAGGGACACTGGCACGTGGTTGTCCAGGCAGGTTGTGAATGCTTCCTCCCTGGAGGTGTTCAAGGCCAGGTTGTATAAGGCCTTGAGCAAGCTGGGCTAGTGGAAGATGTCCTTGCCTTTGGCAGTGGAGGGTTGGAACTAGATGATCTTTAAGGTCCCTTCCAACCTAAACCATTTTTTTCTACAGATCTATTGCCAGGGTTTGAACAGGATTGAGTAGAACTGAGCAGTCTGAGACATAAGGAGAATAGGCAGGGTAAGGCCAGGGTCACTCTGATAAGCACAGCTGCAGGGAGGTGGCCTTGGGGAGGCTAGCAGAGAAGTTAGCTGCTATCTGTAGCTGAGCTGTGCAAGGGGGCCTGGAAGGGGGGCAGGCTGATCAGCCCTGGGAACAAGCAAAATGTTTCTGTAACAGAGCCTATCAAGATTACATATGTATGTACTGAGTCCACTATATAAGCATCACTCTTAGCTTCAATAAATGGATTGACTTTCTATGTATCATGTTGGTATAAGCTCATCTCTTTCTGGTCTCCCACATGGCCTTTGAGCAACCCAGCAGTCTATGAATCCAGTAAAAGCTGGAGTTGAATAAGAAGATGTATCCAATGGTTTTGACCAATTATAATACTTGCTTATAAGCTAAATGAGGATATGAGATATAACTTTCTTTCATATGCCAGTTAAGATAGTTTTCCTTTTATCAAAACATTAAAATAGAGCTAGGAGATCTGGGCACCTAGTCCCTCATATCAACCAAAGCACAATCAGTTATTCTCATGGAAAGAAATGAGATACCTTCTACTCCCATCTCAGCAATCCTGTTTACCCTGTATTCTTCTTTCCTAGCTCTGAGCTACCTACAACAGCCTTAATGGTCATATCCAAATTTCTTATTAGATTAAATATTAGCCTTTCAAAAATTATACTCACTACTTTTACTGTTCGTATCAATATCAGTACCTCCTAGCTACTATTTTCCTTACAGAATAGTAATCTTTATTTACTTCTATGTTCACATTCATCTAAGACTTGTTTCCTTGCTAGCACTCTACAGTTCTACAGTAGTGTAGTGGGGCAAACAGATTCTCCAGTTTTACTACAGTAACAAAGAGCTACTTCACTAACCTTTTGCAATACTTTCTTTTCTGTTCCTTAGTTGAAAGACTGTATCTTAATTTCCCAAGCACTGGTTGCAAAACCTCAACTTCACAAATGCTCAGAGGGACAGCAGTAAGAGTCCTCATTGCACGACTGGGAAGATCAGCCATACTCAGCTTTCTCTGCATCCTCAAAGCATCCTCCTCACCACCGCTCCCTACAGAACCAGTGCAAAGGAAGTCTATATTCTCCCTCACACACATCACAATGATGTGGTCTATGTCTTCTGTATGTTGAAAATAGGTCTTTGATAAAATTCCTCTGTGAAACCATTTCCAATCTAGGATAGAGAAAACTACAACCCTGCGTAATAAAATCTGCAGCAGTTTAGGTTACTCCAAAAGTGGAGGATGGAAGCTCACTGGCAGTCACTGTAATAATCCTTATCTACTTCTACAAATAAAGAGAGAAGCTGTCAGAGTCTGAGAATTAAAGGCTTTAGTGGCTTGAACTGACATTGTTTCTCCAAACTTGTTCTCTCCTATGTTGGAGGTAAGCTAGATTTACTGAGCTGATTGTTGAATTCTCACTGCTCCACCTGAAATTGAGGTTTTGTCACTAAGGTCAGTGCAAGACTTCTTTTCATGTCAATGAAACTAAATCAAGACCATAGAAAAAATATTAGTTATCAATGCAGAACCAGCTAGAAAGACATGAAAGAGATTCAACAGCTGATGGAACACCGAGTAGAAAGTCATGCTTTTTAAAGCAAGGAAGCCATGTTTGAAACAGCAGATTGTGCTGGCAAGAAAATCACTGATACAAAACCAAAGGGCAGCTGGCAGAGGACAGAAGCTCTGATTGAATATCTGCTTGGTAATTTTGAGCTGATACTTTGATTTTGAGACAGCAATATGCTGAAGGTGGCTCAGAATATCCTCCTGCCATCTAGAGCAGACAGTAATCTGAATTAATTAATACCAATCTACTTTTAATAGAGTGTTTCTGAGCCACATTTCAGTAACAAATGTTACAGAGCAGAAGATAAAACACAGCCCTACCTGATATATGTGGAGCCTCAGCTGTACATATTTGACCCCTATTTTACACAGTTGCGGCTCATTGATTCTCTCTTTTAAACTCCTAGACTGAGTGCTCAGCAATCATTGGACCACCCATACATCTTCTGAGCTGATTTAGTCTATGAACTGTAACCCTGCTACAGGGCTGTAATGTTTCTGGCACCTACAATGCTGGCTGCTTGTCATTATGACATATAACCTAGAAGATGTACTTAAGAACAAATAACCTCAGAAGTGTTAACATGCCATCAGTCTTTCCAGCTAAAGCAAAGACAGGGCTCAGGACTGTCCAGAAAATGAATTAATGAGCAAATTCCCATACTGTCCCAATAGCCACTAAAGTACAGGTTTGGAAACAAAAGTGTCAGAGGAAGAAAGAAAACCCAGACAAGGACTTAAAGGCTAAAAAACCTTGTTTATTTCACAGAATCACAGAATCACAGAATAGTTTAGGTTGGAAGGGACCTCAATGCTCATCCAGTTCCAACCCCCCACCATAGGCAAGGACACCTCCCACTAGAACAGGTCAGTCAAAGCCTCATCTAACCTATCCTTGAACATCTCCAGCTCCCTTCAGATATTGGAAGGCTACTACAAGGTCTCCTTGAAGCCTTCTTTTCTCCAGGCTGAACAGCCTCAACTCTCATAGCCTGTCTATATAACAGAGCTGCTGCAGTTCTCTGAGTACCTTTGTGGCCTCCTCTGGACTCACTCCAACAGTTCCATGTCCTTCTTGTGTTGGAGGCTCCAGAACTGCACACAGGACTCCAGGTAAGGTCTCAGAAGAGCAGAGTAAAGGGGAAGGATCCCCTCCCTTGCCCTGCTGCCCACACTGCTCTTGCTGCAGCCCAGCACAGGGCTGCTGTCTGGGCTGCATGTGCAAACTGTTGGCTCATGCTGAGCTTTTCATCAACCCAGACCCCCAGGTCCTTTTCCTCAGGGCTGCTCTCAGCCATTCACCACTCAGCCTGGAGTTGTGCTTGGGATTGTGCCAACCCAGGTGCAGGACCTTATGCCTGGCCTTGTTGAGGTTGACATTTCACTTCCTGAAAGGCTGCAAAGTGACATATACTGTTTTTCCTGGCTTTTACTTCAAAAATATACATTCTTTTTTTTTTTTTTTTTTTTCCCTAAGATGCCTGCATGAATCTGATTGACAAGCTCAAATTACAAATATTTTCCTTCCCCGAGGTTTATTAGAAATGCCAATGTGAACACAGAACCAATTGAAACAGAGGATCCTAATTTAATGTAATGAAGCTCTCCAAAAGGTCAGGCAGAACATTTTAGACTGGAAATTAAAATATAGATAGCAGTAGAACTGAGGATACTGTTTATTCCACTTTGGTTAGTTTTTCTTTATAATGAAATAGTATTAATTTTTTTATAATACATCAAAGAGTCAACAAGAAGTAGCTGGCAGAGTATTAAATATATCAACAGTATAAAGCTGGGTCAGATAATGGCAGAATTAAACAAAGACGAAAGGTAACAATCCTGGCTTCAATTAATGTAGTGAATTAATGAATGATCTCTATTACTCCAGTCATGTTCATTAAACAAGTATAATGGGCTTCTGAATTGTCCATGTGAACCTAGAGAGCCTATTCAATCAAAATTACCTATGCTTACTGTCAATCCCTTGCTGATTATTCCTTGTCAGAGGCATACATAACCAGCCCTTTGGCATTTTCAGTTGCTTCGGGTTAAAGCATGCAGTATTACCAGGGCTGTGCCTATGAAGAGATACCCTCATTAAATGTGGTTATGTGTATTTACATATATAAATAACACAGTAGTCCTTAATAGGACTAACCAAATTTTTCAGCTCTGTACCCATCTCAGCTTTTAGAATAATATATTGTGACTGCGCGAGCTGTGCTAGGTCCTGATCTGGCAGGGGGATTTGGCTCAATGATCTATGGAGGTCTCTTCCAACTCGTAACATCCTGTGACTAGAACTGTGGATTGCTACAGGGAGTTAAAGGATAACAGTGGTGGGCTGAAATCTCAAGTGGCTTCTTTCAATCAAAGCAGGCTCTTTCTACGTAGAATCATAGAATCAACCAGGTTGGAAGCTCATCCAGCCCAACCTAGCACCCAGCCCTGGCCAATCAACCAGACCATGGCACTAAGTGCCTCATCCAGGCTTTGCTTCAACACCTCCAGGGACGGTGATTCCACCACCTCCCTGGGCAGCCCATTCCAAAACCAATCACTCTCTCTGACAAGAACTTCCTCCTAACATCCAGCCTATACCTCCCCCAGCACTGCTTGAGCAGGAAGATGGAAGGAGGACATGCACAAACCTGCTCCCTTCACCCTTGTGAGCTGGCAGCATCCAAATACAGGTGTGCCAGCAGTTGGCAGTGGTGGCTACAAAAAATTCCTAAAGGAAGGGAGTGTGGCCCTTGGTAGCAATTCTTTCTCTGCTGGTTTGTGGTAACTACAAATAGTTTGATTTTTTTCCAGTATTCTTGAGTCAATGTAGGACATGAAATGTCCCCATTGTCCACACTGATTTGTATAGAGTAGATTCCTGTGCCCACCACGGTGCACGTCCCAAATCAGACAACAAAAAGCTACAGGATTTTGTGTGTGCATTTTCAAGTGAACTTCTAGAATGAGGATTTTTTTTTCCCTGTGAGGGTGACAGAACACTGGAACAGGCTGCCCAGGAGGGTTGTGGAGTCACCCTCTCTGGAGATATTTAAGACCCATGTGGACACATTCCTGTGTGATCTGATGTAAGTGATCCTGCTCTGGCAAAGAAGTTGGACTGGATGAGCTTTCAAGGTCCATTCCAGCCCCTGACATACTGTGATTCTGTAATGAGATCTCACAACCTGGTCTTTTGTTTGTACCAAGGCCAATGACCATTATTTGAACTATATTGTCCTAAAGGAAGCATCAGTGCCTAGCTCACATTTACCCAGCCAGTTTCTCACAAACTGTAGAAGCAGGATCATTTCACCTGCTTTGCTTTCATTTGCTTGAGTTAGTTCAATCCTTAACATTCTTATGTTTTTCCTGCTGTTTCCAAGCTGAACACAATAAATCTTTCTCAATGGCCTATACAAGATGGCCCTGTGGTTTTCTGTTAAGATGCTACATTACTTTCATGCTATTTTATGGCAGGCGTATTAGAACGAGGTAAAAGCCCTAAACTCATGCTAAATGTTTCCGTAGGAAAGATGGTTGCATTTATTAGGATTAATAGACTACTTATACTGGAAACTAAAATCCTCTTTTTACTCACATGCAATACAGTGTGCAGGTAACCAAAATCCAATCTTCTTAATTCTCAGTGAAGCAGCTTTTTCCCTGACTTCAGCGACAGTTCAATTTCTGTTATGCTAACCATATGCTTCTGATTGATTATCAGTTATATTTAATTCTTCAGAGTTACAGATGGCAGTTTTGTGAGGCAAACTGCTGATCTCTGGGGGCCTTGTGTGCTGATGCCACTGCCTCTGCAGTTACAACTCCTGAGTCCCCAGAGTTGAGAAAAACAAGTAATTTAATCACTTTTGTAAGGCTGCATTGGGCCTGTCCAGCCAAAAGGGAATGACAAAATTCTGATAGTAGAATCATAGAATCACAGAATGGTTTAGGTTGGAAGGGACCTCAAAGGTCATCCGGTTCCAACCCCTCAACATAGGCAGGGAACCCCCCCACTAGAACCTCTAAAACACATATTCAGAGATGGAAGAGGGGATATTAACATGAATGCTTTGAAACAATCTGTGTTGTCTGTGCAACTCTTTCTCCTTATTCACTGAAACTCTTTCTCCTTATTCACTGAAACTTTCAAGCTCCTCCATATTTTTTCCCTCCACCACATCTTATTGTAGCCTTCCAGTATCTGAAGAGCCTACAAAAAAATATGGGGAGAGACTGGGAGCCATGAGGATGCTCAGAGGGCTGAAGCACCTCTCCTAAAAAGACAGACTGAAAGAGTTGGGTCTGTTCAGTCTGGAGAAGAGGAGGCTCCCAGGGGACTTCCTTGTGGCCTTCCAGGATCTGAAGGGGGTCTACAAAAAAGCTGGAGAGGGACTTTTTAGGCTATCATGGAGTGACAGAACTAGAGGGAATGGAGCAAAGCTGGAGGTGGGGAGAGTCAGAATGGACATGAGGAGGAAGTTGTTCAGCATGAGAGGGGTGAAAGCCCGGAATGGGTTGCCCAGGGAGGTGGTTGAGGTCCCATCCCTGGAGGTGTTTAAGTCCAGGCTGGATGGGGTTCTGGGCAGCTTGCTCTAGGGTAGAGTGTCCCTGCCCATGGCAGGGAGGTTGGAACTAGGTGATCTTTGTGGTCCCTTCTAACCCTGACAAATTCTATGATTCTATCTCTTCCCTCCACCACATCTCCCCCCATTTTCTACATCTGAATGGTGTTTGTACTATAGTAGAGAACCAATCACCAATTTCCCCATTGGTAGGATCTCAAGCCTAGACTCTGAGACCCTGCTGTCAATCACTGGAACCTCAGTGTGCAGTACAGAGCAATACTTGAATGGAAATAATGTAACAGCAGAAAAGCCAACCCGAATAAATTATTCTCTCTCTCCTTCTCCAGATGTTACAAAACACAACCAATGAAAAAAAAAACCAAACAACCCAAACCACAAGCAAGAAAAGTTACTCAGCATTTTTCCTTCCTGTGCATGTCTTGGCAATGAATACCACAGGGACAGTGAGAGAGAATCCACTGCTATTTTTGTTTCCTTTTGTTTTTTTTCCACGTTGCTTTCTTGAAAGAGGTTTTTTGTTTTCAATTCACCTGGTAGTGCAGTCCCAGCAGAATGCACCTAACAAATCATAGTGAGTGTCTGCACCTTGCTATGTATCAAAGTCCCTTAATGTGCCAACAAAGTTCTCCAAGGTCAGAAAAGCAGTTTATCAACCTCTTATATCTCTTACAGGAGACAATAAATTTATTCTACTGTTGGAATCTATGAATAATTCAGATCCTCTGTGAGATAAACACTAGTGCTTAGGATGCTCTGCATGTCATTGTCAACTAGTACCAAGCGCTGTCATTGCTCCACGCACTCTGCACTTCTACCTTCCTCTCAGCCCAGGAAAACTCAGTGCTGTATGGCTTGCATTTTCCTCTGTCCTTTAGCTCTTTAACTTGATTTAACTTGATCTGTCTAAATTGATTTAAACAAATAGTAGGGTTTTTTTTGCATAAATATTCCACTGGAAAGGAAAAAGCAATTACAAAATGTTCAGTGAAAGAGCCTGAGGAGATGAAATCCATCCTCAGACTTCTGGGACAGTGGCAGTAAGCCACAAACTCACTTCTAATTTACAGGTTTTTCAGCCCAGCCACTGCTCCCTGGCTGCTCAGACACTGCAATTCTTGTAAAAACGAGGCTGCTTCCTTTCACCATCCCCTCTTAGGCCTTCCATGAGCTACAACGAGCAAGAGACAGAGGGCTTCCTCATGTATCCCTGAGTGTGGAGTACTCTGGATCTAACAGACCTGACAGATACTCAGGTAACCTATCCTGCAGTGCATTTCAAATGGTAGCCTTCATATCTCACCAGATGGATTTTTTTTCGTCTTCTTCAGCCTGATATAATCCCTGAGCTACAGTAAATTTATCTCACTACCTGTATTTTGGTGATAGATCTGGGACAGAATTCACACTTATTGTAATATGGCTCCATTTGATTCCAGTCATTCTAGTAGAACACAGTTAAATATGCTGTATGCTGTTCAAACTGGTGCATGCAGATTTATTAACTGCTGCAAGGAGTGATAATAAAATGAGTAGAAGCATTGGAAGCCTGAAGAGAAAAATACATTTTTATATATAATTAGGCCTCTTGCAGAATTATTTGACAAAGCAATGTCACAACCCCCCCCCACCAGTGACTAGAGAATGAATTTCCTACAGCATGAAGTTTCCCTGTTAAACTATTACCTGCCTCAACTGCATAATGTAAACAGTATCTACATATTTCTTGCCTTTAATACAGTTACAAAGTAATGTTTCTTTTATATGAGTCTTTTCTTCCAGATATAAATTTAACAGTTACTGCAGATAACACCACTGACATTAGTTTTAATGGTATGAGACTCCAATAACTCCTAAAGAGTTTGAGATTAATGCAAAAGAACTTAACTTTGTGAGTCATGACTTAGTAGCTCTGCAGTTTGATCTAGGTTGAGAACAGGAAAAAGTATTATGTGCTAATAGAAATGAGAAGCTGATCCTTTTATTGCACCATTCCTATGTAAGATACGTTTGATTCTCATTTCTGCGTGCAGTAGGGACTCATAGTGTTGGGGGCAGGTCGCTCAACGTTCTTGTTGCATAGCACAAGTACGAGCTCCACTCAAACTCAGCAAAAGGGCTTTGTGGGAGAGCTCAACCACCAACTTCAGACCCAGACCTGTGCTTTGAAAAGCAAAAGAAATTCTCCAGTACCAGAGAAAGAAACCGTAAAGAAATGATTTGTCTTTTTGATCCAACAGTAGAGAATGGAGTGTGCTGTTGCACCAGATAAGGACATTGACAAGTTGAAGCCTGGTAATTTCTCTCTACATATCTAATAAGCCCACTGGAAAAGTACCTTCCTACTCCATCTTTTCAGGTAATAAGTATGAGGCTGCCAGGAATTGAAGTGAGGAAAAGAAATAGTGTTGTACTGAAGCAGTCTGACAACAAGATACTGACAAAAGTATGTAATTTAATGTCAATAAACTGCTATACTGCATGGGAGCAGATATTTTAACTCTCTTTAAAAGACATGTTCATCACCATGTTGGTAATTTCAGATCAGTGAATTTGACCTCAGTACCAGGACAAACTGTACAGTCTTAAAAGCAAAATTGTAGCCATAAAGCTTTTATAGACAGAGGAAAGGCAAAAAAAAGGAGAAGTATTTTCCCTTAAGTAAAAGCCACCAACATGCCTATCTTATCTGTTTGATGGCAATGAAGAGATAAAAAACAATTCAGCCAAAGGCTAAACTGTATGAAAAAAAATCTTCTTGCATAGATTTCCAATGTCTTTATTCCTTTTATTATCCTCTCTTGCAGCAGTTAATAAGTATTTTGATGTTAAAGCAGTGCCCCACACGGCTGATCATTTAACAGCCGTTCTCACTATTGGAGTTCAGAGTGATCAAAGTTATATTAAGGCAATTTGATGTAGAGGAATAGGATTAACAATCTAGGACTCTAAAGTGTTTTTAAAAAGGAGACATAAATAAAGCAATGTTAAAACCAACCCAAATGGTTGGGAAGACAAATCCTTGTCATTATTCCTTTGCTCACAGGAAACAAAAAAGAGACTTTCTGATAACTTCAAAATAAAAACGACTACCACCCTAAGACATGCCAAGGTGGATACTACTTCCAGTGCCATTCTGATTATTTGTTTTTGTTTTTACAGTTTTTCAGCTGAGTGGAATCTTCCTGCTCTTTCAGTTCTGGTTGCTCTATTAATAACAACCTTCACCTTTAGACCTCATTGCTGTCTACAACTACCTGAAGGGACATTGTGGAGAGGCTGCTGCTGGGCTTTTCTCGTAGGTAATTGGAGACAGAACAAGGAGGAACGGCCTCAAGCTGAGGAGGTTTAGACTAGACATTAGGGAAAAAGTTTTTTGTGGAGAGAGTGGTCAGGGACTGGAATGAGCTGCCCAGGGAGGTGGTGGAGTCACCCACCCTGGATGTGTTTAAGGGTGGTTTGGATGTGGTGCTTATGGCTATGGTTTAAGGTAGGGTTATTGTATGGTTCTAGGTTGGACTTGGTGAACCTGAGGGGCTTTTCCAAAATGAATGTTTCTGTGATTCTGTGATTCATGACTCGATGGTCCTAGAGGTATTAGGTTGATGGTTGGACCTGATGGTCTTAAAGATCTTTTCCAACTGATACATTTCTGCAATTCTATGACTCAGAGACTGTTTTGAAAATGAGATGCACTGATTTAGTCTTTGGTTTCCTCTCACTTGCACTATAATTAGTCAGAACAAGGTTAGGAAAAAACCCAACCCTCCATTATACAGTCAAAACTGTCACCCACCCTGGATGTGTTTAAGGGTGGTTTGAATGTGGTGCTTAGAGCTATGGTTTAAGGTGAATTTTGTAGAGTAGGGTTATAGGTTGGATTTGATGATCCTGAGGGTGTTTTCTAATCTGGATGTTTCTGTGATTTTGTGATTCTGTGACTTTTGGTTTAGTGGCTCTCATCCAGACAGAAAGCAAGGCAGGTCTGAATTAGAAGAGCTAACAGTTGCATAACTATTATATTATGGCTAGGAAATATTGTGATCTATGATATCTTGCTTTTACCAGGCATGATCAAAACCATGTCTCAAGTTGTTAGTATCTTTTCCTCAAGATATTAATCAAGGAGGTTATTAAGGGATAGAGATTTGTGCTATGAAACTAGAATATTACCCACAAAAAGGTAAGCCCTTATTTCACATCGGAGGCATGAAGGAGTTACTGATTTAAAGAGACTATGTTTAGCCCATATGTGACGGTTTGGGTGTTACTCACCCACCCACCCACTTAAGAAATCACCCAAACTAGACTCAGACAAGGTAGAAATTAGAATGAAGCTTCATATTTACAGCTTAGCACAATATACAAGCAGATATTTACAATCTATACAGCTATAGACAGAAACATACAAGTTAAAAAGGTAATACAGAAACACAACAGCCCTCCCAGAATCCAGAGTCTCCAGGAGGGGCTCCCAACCACCCTTCCACCTCCTTACCACCCCTCTACCTTATCCCAGACTTCCAGACTTTGCCTTATGTTCAAGATGAGTTTGGAGAGTTGGCCATGGGGGGGTAGGAATCAGAAAGATTAGTTACACAGACAGCAGGTTAGAGAGAGAAGTGCAGGCAGCCAGAGCCAGAGAGCAACTCTGTTATCTATGTCTATGTTCTTGTTTTTATACATCTCAGCAAGCCTATGAGTGCAGTAGACATCACCATTGCTTCCTTTTCACAGCCTAGCATCTAATTCTTCTCACCAAAATATTCCAGATAGCTTCAAACTAGCTCACCATATCTGGGGCTAAACTGTGGCTGTTGCTCTATCACCTAATGACCACTCCCAGCAAAGGGGAGTCAAAGCAAAGAGAGAAGAGCCAGAGGCTGAAAACAAAACTGAATGACATAGCCAAAATAGCACCAATGTCAATGCAGGCTATAAAAGTTATTCTTAGCCCAACAAAATAACAGCACTCACATTAAGCAGGAAGATAGTCCTCAAGTTGTGCCAAGAGAGGTGTAGGCTGGATGTTAGGAGGAAGTTGTTGGCAGAGAGAGTGATTGGCATTGGAATGGGCTGCCCAGGGAGGTGGTGGAGTCGCTGTCCCTGGAGGTGTTGAAGCAAAGCCTGGCTGAGGCACTTAGTGCCATGGTCTGGTTGATTGGCTAGGGCTGGGTGCTAGTTGGGACTGGATGAGCTTGGAGGTCTCTTCTTACCTGGTTGATTCTATGATTCTAAAGTCAGCATGAAGAAAAGCCAAAGAAGAGGTAAAGAAGACTTAATCAGAAGGCTACCCCAAAAATTTCTGCTTTATAGCAAGTGTGTTGCTAATGGTCTGGGGTGCATCTGTAGCCAATTCAGATCACCTATCAGCAAATGGCCTGCAGCCCATGGTTGGCCTGAGATTCTGACCCAATGTGGCTGTTTGAGGCTGGGTGCCCTTAGTAACACCACAGAGTTACAGACTCCAGGAGCTAGAAAGGTGCAGGAGGTGTACCAGGAAGTGTAACCTTTGTGCTTCTTCCCACAAATCCTGCATCCCTACAAATCTAGCTGCAAAGTTATTTTCTTCCCTTTCTCCTTTCTTTCTTCTTCCAGGAAGGATGAGCAGGTTCTTGTCTCCCTGGCAGGGGAGATAAGTCCAGGTTGGCCTTGGCAATGCTGTCAATTAGGCCTGGAGCAGCTTAACTGGGACCTGGAGTTGCCAAGATGAATTTTGTGCTGTGTCACAAATGGAGTGGTATGGAGGGTAGGTAGGGGACATGGAAGCCTGCAATTTGTTGGCCTGGTGTAAAGGGAGGTTCATGTGAAGCTCTGGCATAATGAGCTTCTGCATTAAGCCCAGACTATGGATTTCTTTGTATTTTATGTGCTTTGCACTATCCCACTGTAGCATTGCAGCATATGAACTGCCTTTCCAGTTAAACTTTCCAATCCTATGTGTGAGTGGTTTTCTTTTGACCCTTTTGGAAGAGTTGAAAGAGCAATCCCACAGAAGGTTTAAAGTCTGTTCAAAGGAGATTTTTGGGAACAGAAACAACTGTTGTGTCTGAAAATTTAAAACCCTCTCCTGCTTTAATCTACAACACCCAACAAAACCAGGACTGAAGTCACCTTCATTTCTCTCTTTTTTTTTTTTCTCTCTCTTTTTCTTTTTCAGTTCCACCCCTTCTTTTCTGTTTCTTGCAGTTGCAGCCAGGTCTCCTTTATAGTCTGCTACTTGTTTTCACATGCAAAGGTAGCTGACCCTTGCCAGGAATACCTGTAAGAGTTTTATTGGTAAAGGTTTTCTTCATAATACGGGATCTGGATTTGGAGATGAACAGAAGTTGTCTGAGATTAATCACTGTCAGGAGTTTTGCCTTGAGCTTATTTTAGTATGTCTTTCAGCAACCAGAGTGAACAATAAAAATGAAACAGTGACACATGTATGGTATCCATAATTGCCAATTTACTGCTAGGTTAAAAATGTATTTTCCTTGTTTATCTGATCCTCTGCTTGCCTTCTTTTCTCTTCATTTGTTAGTTGTGCTTAAACAGTTGTGGGAACAGATCTTGTTTGTTTATGGCACCCAATCACAGAATTGTATGTAAATAAAAAATTATTAAAGGGAAGAAAGACTTCAGTTTGCTGCTCTGGAAACATACTTCCTTAAACACAGAGAAATCAAAGACTGGTTATGAAATCTGGGACTTTTTGCTTGACAACTTGAATTCTAGCTAGTTTAAAAGACTGCAGATTGCACACAATTTTGAAGGACTCGTGGGAAAAGTCTCTTCTCCCAGGCAACCAGCAATGGAACAAGGGAACACAGTCTCAAGTTCTGCCAGGGGAGGTATAGGCTGGATATCAGGAGGAAGTTCTTGTCAGAGGGAGTGATTGGCACTGGAATGGGCTGCCCAGGGAGGTGGTGGAGTTGCCTTCCCTGGAGGTGTTCAAGCAAAGCCTGGCTGGGGCACTTAGTGCCATGGTCTGGTTGATTGGCTAGGGCTGGGTGCTATTTGGGACTGGATGATCTTGGAGGTCTCTTCCTACCTCGTTGATTCTATGATATGACTCTATCATTCCTTGTGAGGTTTTTTTTAACCATCTGAATTTGCAGATCAATGAATATAATATGTAAAACATATAATCTATATAAACAACTCAAATATTGCTACGTCATTCATCTACCACAGGCAGACACAGGATGCCAAATTTCTCATGCTGACAAATAGTTATTTCCCATAATATGCCAGGGGAAATTTAGGCTCGAGGTGAGGAGAAAGTTCTTCACTGAGAGAGTCATTGGACACTGGAATGGGCTGCCCAGGGAGGTGGTGGAGTCGCCGTCCCTGGAGCTGTTCAAGGCAGGATTGGATGTGGCACTTGGTGCCATGGTCTAGCCTTGAGCTCTGTGGTAACAGGTTGGACTTGATGATCTGTGAGGTCTCTTCCAACCCTGGTGATACTGTGAGACTGTGATAATTAGTACAGGTAAAGCCAGTAACTGATAGGACATGCTGGCTTCTTAATGACATGCACAACATTCGATGTCATGAATGAACTTTATGGTCCCAAAGGAATAAAGATCTTCTTGTTCACTGACTCACCAGAATCCTTTTCCTCTATATTTCCATTTCTGCATCGCATCTATCCAAGAGTCTGAAAATTGCTGCTTTTCTTTAAGAAGTGAAAGGGCATAACTCTGCAGTTATGGATGAGGGAGACAGGACCCGGCTAAGGACACAATTGTGTAAGTTCTTTTTCAAAGGTTAACCTCTAAAACACGGTAGAAATACAGCATGGAAACACAATAAGGGGAATTTCTGCAAGAGGACAGAAGGAGAATTCAAAGCTGTTCTTTCCTAGATCAGACAGAAATTATTGGTGAGGTGCTGCTATTGCAAGCACTACTGCTGTGTCCTCTACTGGTTTCATTCATATAAATGAACTGGATAATGCATTTGAAAGCAAGATTTCCACATGACTGTAAATTAGGAAGAATAGTAAATAATGAGGGACCATGCAGATGCTAACAGGACTAATAGATGACAAATGTAGTTCAATGCAGCTTAATGCAGAATAATGAATTTGGTAATGAAGGGGAGGGAAAAAAAGGGAGAGGGTGAATTTGCCACCTGCAAGCTCAAACCCACATGTACACAATGGAGTAAAACAAGTCAATAACATATATATATATCATAGAATCATATTAAATTGTGTGTATATATATATAAAAAAAAATGTGTGTGTGTATATATATATATAATTGTATATGTATATATGAAAAGAAAAGCTATGTCTTTTCCTAAAAGGAATCACAGAGTTGTCAGAGCTGGAAAGGACCTCAAGGATCACCTGGTTCCAATCCCCCTGACATGGGCAGGAACACTTTCCACTAGCTCAGGTTGCCCAAAGCCCCATCCAGCCTGACCTTAGAATCATTTGCAAAGCTCCAGCTTCAAGATCACCTGAGGGTGAGAAAAATAGGTTAAAGTTTGGACAAACTCTAAGCGAGATATGGAAAAAGAGATGATGATTATCACACTTGAAGAGAAAATGCTGAGGTTTTGCAGATGTTTTTGGCTTCTCAGGTCGTTTTGGTCCCTAAACAGTCTGCCACGCACTAAGCACGGGCATCGATAGCTACGTCGATGCACAGGCAGTGACTGCTACAGAAGTTTCCACTTTATTCTGCAGTTAGAGAGATTGCTATTTTCAGGCAATTTCAATCCACCTTTTGTTGTTTGTCTCCAGTCAGCCTGGTAGCCATGGTTTCTAAGGGTTCCCTGTCAATACTGCACTACTGGACATTACTTCCACGAGTATACTCAGTGTTTAAACACCCCGATACTTCTGCATTCCAGAAGGCACTTCACAAAGATGTAACAGCTTTGCTTTTTATCATTCACCTTTATTTATATGTCTTTAACACTTTTTTTCCATATGAACAGTTATTTATAATTAATCTTTTCAAGTTCCTGCTATCATGTTAATGAAACCAGAATTCTCTAGAACTGGAAAATCACAGTTAATGTTTGTTGTTTCATCAGACGTAAGTGGTTGAGAGCGTTTCACCTGAGAGCTGCTCGGTGTGTTGATACAACATTCAGATTCACAGCTCTCCTCTGCCTCGTAAAGCAATTTAGAAAGCACCACTGCACTGTAAAACATGATCTTTATCACAAGCAACTGTGATGGAGCTTCTCTGTTAGGATATTGTTAACGTATGGACATTCAAGTCTCTAATCTCTTCAGTATGTGCCTAACAACAAGCATCTGAGTAGATCTTTTGGAGTCATTATCGTTGTGCAGTTACTTAAAGAATTAGTCTTCCTCAACTGATTTTAATTCCCTTGATGTGTGCTTCTAGAGAGTTACCCACTTTGTTTCCTCAAATTCATTTTGTTTTTTTTTTTTTCAGATTGTTGCTCCTTCCTGATAGGAGATTACAGATGGAATTGTAGTTCTTACTCTTCATTCCTTAAAATTGTAGGTTTAGAGTTTCTGTTGGTTTGGTTTGTTGTTTTTTTTTCCCTAGGGCTTCAATTTTGCACACTAAAAATATTAATTGCATTACAGTCTTTATTTCATTATCAAGGACAAAGATTACTCAGTGCTCTGAAAGGCTAAACATTTGCCTTTATGACAATGTTAAGATCTTGAACTATTTCTGTCCTTTTTTTTCTTCTTAATAGAAGGATTTTTTTATAATAAGGACTTTTGAGTATTATAAAACTTATTTTTTGTCCATTCATACCCCTTTTTCTGGGTGAATCTAAGGTCAGCTGGCTCAGTCTACCTTGAGAGATTCTTTTGTTGAGCTCTCTGACTGGCAGTACAATTCTTTCAGACACTGGATCCTAAAGATGAAGGCCAATGAATGTTACTTTGGTCAGATGGGAAGGGAAATTGCCTTGGTTCTGTTCCAAGCAGGCAATTAAGAAATGATAAATTGGAATCCCTGTAAAGCTGGAAACCATAACTCTCAAATGTGTCATGCACTCTGAAGTGTAAAACACCT
The DNA here is from genome assembly GCA_013400475.1 of Tricholaema leucomelas. Classification (NCBI taxonomy): domain Eukaryota; kingdom Metazoa; phylum Chordata; class Aves; order Piciformes; family Lybiidae; genus Tricholaema lacrymosa; species Tricholaema leucomelas. The sequence continues at coordinate 68,887 of WAAF01011959.1, forward strand.
GATAATAATAATAAATACTATTACTAATTGTGAAACAATGCAGATGAACATAAGCAGATCTGCATGAGGTGATTTAAAAGCTGGCATTTGTTTGGAAATGTCCACTTAATCTTCTGAAGTTAATCATCTTCCCACCTTTTTTTTTTTATGCTATGTTTGACTCATCTGTCCTCTGTAATGGAAAAATAATCTTTTCATGCCTTAACATATCACTTCTCTGATTTCCATGTGTATTGTTTCAACGGGAATCCAAGACTACTTCTGTTCTTACAGTGAGCAGTGGCAGTAAAGTGGTTGCAGAGGGCCACTACATGAGCAATCTGACATAGCAGAAAGCCATGTTACTTACTACTCAGTTATATAGACTACCTCTATAGTAGTAGACATTGAAATAAAAATCCTAAATCATACTCCAGAGGGCTTATACAACATGTTGAATGAACAGCAGTAGTTTCTGAGTGAATTTGTAAGGGTTTAAGACATTAAGAAGAGAAAGATCATGCAGAGCTTGGATTTGGGAAATGTGGTGTCAGTTCTTGGATTGCAGGCAGCTTTATTTTGCTCTTCTCACATCAAACCACAGGATAATAGGATGTTAGGGGTTGGAGGGGACCTCCAGAGATAATCAAGTCCAACCCCTGTGCCAGAGCAAGACCACAGAATCTAGAGCACAGGACCACAGAATCTAGGGCACACAGGAACACATCCAGACAGGGCTTGAAAGTCTCCAGAGAAAGAGACTCCATAACCTCTCTGGGCAGCCTGTGCCATTGCTCTGTAACACTTACAGTAAAGAAGTTCCTCCTCAAGTTGAGGTGAAACTTACTGTGATGTAGTTTATATCCATTGCCCCTTGTTTTATCACAGGACACAACTGAGAAGAGTTTATCTCCTCCCTCTTGACCCCCATCCCTTAGATATTTGTAACCATTGATTAGATCCCCTCTAATTCTTCTCTTCACCAGGCCAAAAAGCCCCAGGAACAAGTTGATAATCTTTCTAAGTTTCAGTATGTAGGTGCATTGTTACTGTCATCACAGTCATGGGTGTTCATTGTTTTTGTCAAACAGCAGGAATAAAATAATTGAATATAGAAATTGTGTTTCCCTGAGAAGTTCTCCTTCTAGGTTACTTTGGATTAAAATAGACATGCAGAACAGAATGGCACAGTTCAGGGAAGCTGAACTGCAGCTTCCAGCAGAGTGCACAGCTAGGAGCTGCTGCCTTTCGTGCATGATTAAGTCACAGAATCACAGAATCACAGAATCACAGAATTTCTTAGTTTGGAAAAGATCTTCAGGATCACTGAGTCCAATCATTGGTTTCACACTGACAAGTTTTGACTGAATCAAACCCCTCAGCACAACATCTAATCACTGTGAATCGCTATGGTTGGAAAGGACCACCAGGATCAGCCAGTCCAACCTTCATCCCAGCATCCTTCATCACTAGACCATAGCCTCAAACTATCCACTCTTTTTTAAACACCTCCAGGGATGGTGACTCCACCACCTCCCTGGGCAGTCTGTTCCAGTGCCTGAGCACCTGCTCAGGAAAGAACTTCCTCCCAACGTCCAACCTAAGCCTCCCCTGACGCAACTTGAGGTCATTTCCTCTTGTCCTATTTGGAGGGCTCTACCTGTTGCATTCATTTTGGGGCCACGTCTGTTGCAAAATGACTATGACAATTTTCTCAGTCATTGCAAGTTGTAACCAGTAGATATCTTTTCCTTTTGTATTAAAAAGAAAAGAAACTTCAAGAGATGCACTCAGTGATATTCATGCAGACAATATGACCTAAGTGAATACTGTTGAACACTATCTAGTACAGGGACCTCTGAGGAGGTAATTTAATTGTTGAGATTCCTCACTTAAGTGACTTTCTTCAACAGCTGAATAATTTAAAAAACTACTTATCCACAGAATTATCTGGAATTGGACATTTACATTGACATATTTCTGCTCAGACTTCAAAAAAGAAACAAGCATAATGTGTGGAAGATCTGGAATTTCCTTCCAAATGGGGGTTTTCAGTTTTGCTTATTTGTAGTGTGTTGCACTCCTGACTACTGCTTGGTACATGGTAAGTAACAAGCTCAGTAAAACTGAATTCAAATCATCCTCATAGGTAAGCTTAGGAAGTGTGAATTAGATGAGTGGAGAGTGAGGTGGATTGAAACCTAGCTGAGTGACAGAGTTCAGAGGGCTAAGATCTGCAGCACAGGTTAGTTGGCCTATGGCTCAGTGTTCCCCACGAGTCAGAACTGGGTCCAGTCCTGCTCAATATATTCAACCTGGATGAAAGGACAGGGTTTGCCCTCAACAAGTCTGTTAATGATGCAAAGCTGGGAGGAGTGCTTGGTGCACCAAATGGCTGTGTTCTCATCAGAGAGACCTGAACAAGCTGGACAGTTGAGTGAAGAGGAATCTAATAGTGTGCAACAAAGGCAACTGTAGAGTCTTGCACCTAAGGAGAAATATTATCATGCACCAGCACAGGTTAGGGGTTGACCTGCTGGAAAGAAAATACACAATCAGAGACTATTTTCATTTTTTTAGTGAGGTATGATTCATTCATTTAATCTGAAGTTCATCTTCATTAACTGTTTCTGAAAGAAAAATGGGAAGTGTTTTAATTGGATTCACTTGAAACAGAGCACAAGGAAAAGGACTGCAGGGAAGCACTTGCAAACAGAAGCTCTCTGTTTGTTAATCATGATCAGAAAGAACAAAAGATTTAGCTTAAAGGTCATTCGAAGAACGGGTACTAAGGACTTGATTTATTTTCCCAGCTGAGGATCAGAGTGAAAGTGCTGCACCAGAGGGAAAGCTCTTCTGAGAAGTCTGAGCAGAACTTTAATACTTTGGTTTGAATTCTTACATGGAAGGAAGGAAGGAAGGAAGGAAGGA
>WAAF01011961.1:6322-17630 GCA_013400475.1 Tricholaema leucomelas
GCAGGGAACACCCAAACCATCACACCAGTAAACAGCACCTTTCATGAACTTAGAATGACAAGATCTGAAGGTTTTAAGAGGAAGATTTGCAGTAAGTCTGTTTAACCTACTTTGAACTGAACACATAAAAGCAAAGAAACCCCAAATCGTTAGTTGCTTCTGAAACTTTTAGTCAGGGAACACTTTTTTAGTGCTGGTTGTGTGGAGTCATTAATTGCCATGGCATAGCATGTAATAACAGACTGGAGCTCCCCAATGAGCAAAAGCAAACCACTTTTCTAGATAGTTTGGTTTTTTGGTTTGGTTTTTTTTTTTCACAGCTATAATAAAATATGTTATTATGCACCTCCAACCATGAATGTTCTCCAAAACAACTTGATACTAAAACCCAAATCATCTGACTGGATGAGTTTCTGCAGATTGTTATAAAATACAAAAAATACAGTACAGTTTGTATTGGTCTCTTTGATCCTTTTTTCTCTTTCTGTGAGCTCAGCTGAACATCCACTTTTGGTTTCCTTAGTTCCAAGTAGGATTTTCATAATGGAACCACACTTCATTTCAGGACGAGCTTTGATTTGGGAGGTGTCCCTGCCTATGGCAGGAGGGTTGGAACTGGATGAGCTTTGAGGTCACTTCCAACCTAAACCATTCTATGATTCTATGATGAAAAGAGGAAATATTTTCATTTTAAATCCTGTAGTCGTTGTCAGCACTCTAAAGTCCAGAATATTATGAAATGGGCTGCCCAGGGAGGTGATGGAGTCATCAACCTTGGATGTGTTTGAAAGTTGTTTGAGGATATGGTTTTAGATGAACCTTGTAGATTAGGGTTGTTGGTCGAACTTGGTGATCCTGAGGGTCTTTTTCAACCTGAATGTTTCTGTGATTCTGTTATAGCAGGGCAAGCCAGGAGGCTGAGGCATGTTACTGTTCCATAAGAACTGGAAAATGTTTAGAAGTTTAAACTGTTCCAAAATTCATTTTCTCAAAGGGGATTTGCAGCACTGTGGAGCACAAACATCCATTTTTTCTGATGAGATGCTAATTTCTGACTATTTTGTCTGAAGGATCTGGTTTATTTCAGCATGGCAGAATATTAATGTGAGCTGGCAGTTCTGTTGCCTGGACTTGTTCCGTTTTCCCTCCTTTCTTCAGCAGCAGTGCATTTGCATAGTCTTTTAGGCTGCGGCAACAGTAGGAAAAGATTGGGATGAAACCAATTTAATACCACCCAAATACATTCTGGGCTTGTATTGAGAAGGAATTTTTTCACAGTGAGGATAACAGAGCACTGGAACAGGATGCCCAGGGAGGTTGTGGAGTCTCCCTCTCTGGAAATATTCAAGAACCATCCAAATGCATTCCTGTGTGATCTGGTATAGATGAACCTCTGTTGTGGAGGCAGGGAATTACTGTGGCCGAGTCAGGAATATATACAAAAATGGAGTTATTTTATTTTCCCAAAACCTGCCCCCAAAACTAGATACAGAAATTAATTGAGTTCTAATTAGCAGATTCAGTTAGGTTGAGAAGATCTTACAAGGACACCATAGGTAAATTTGACTAATTTGGAAGTCAGGAGTTGGAAAAGGCTAAGCCACTAAACACAGCATCCCCCACTATGAATCAGGCTGAGCCTAAACGTTACTCACAGGTGAGCCAGGCTGGCTGAGAGAAAGGGCATTGCAGATGCTTGTCCCCTCGCTCTCTTTCAATAGACCTCTGAGGCTGGTTAAGGCCTATCAAGCTGCATAAAGGGGGTGCTTATGGTGGGAAGCCCTCCAAAGCAGGGACGGTCCTGTCCCTCAGGAGCTTGTCCTTCGGAGCGACAGGGGACTCTTTCTGCAGGAACTATCCAGGCAGGGGAGAACTCTAAGGCAGGAACCCCAAGGCAGGAAGTCCCCCAATATTTATCCCCTTCCTAGCCAGAGAGCTGAGTTACCACTGCCCAGGCACGAAGACCACAGCCGATGCCCAGCCGATCCCAGCGCGGGCACTGCACAGGCACCCCTCCTGCCGGAAGGGTGAAACAGGTTTTTCGTGCCTTTTCCTCTCCCATTCAAACCACAGAGGGAGAGGAATTTTGGGGTATACTGGACTCCAGGACAACCTGCTCCAGCAGGGGGTTAGACCAGTTGATCTTTCGAGGTCTCTTCCAGCCGCTGCCATTCTATGATTGTATGATTGTCAGTGCTCAGTCCCTGTGACTGCACATGGTGCTGCAATACTGGCAGGCTGTGCTTTCTGCAATTCAACATGGAAGAGCAGGTTTCGGCACCAGTATAGCACTTTTCATCTACAGAAGTCACAGGGGGTTAGGAAGAGGTGAAGCAAAATGATGTGTAACTCAGGTGCCCAATATCAACAAGAACAGGATTAGGGGCACAAGGATGATCAGAGGGCTGGAGCTCCTCTCCTGTGAGAAGAGACTGAGGGAGTTGGGGCTGTTCAGTCTGAAGAGAAGGCTCCAATGTGATCTGATTATGGCCTTTCAGTAGCTTAAGGGAGCCTACAAGAAAGCTGGGGAGTAACTTTTTAGGATGTCAGGTAGTGATAGGACTGGGGGGAATGGAACAAAGATAGAAATGGGTACAGTCAGACTGGATGTTAGGAGGTTCTTCAGCATGAGGGTGGCCAGACCCTGGAATGGGTTGCCCAAGATGGTGTTGGAAGCCCCAACCCTGGAGGTATTTAAGGCCAAGCTGGCTGAGGCTCTAGACAGCCTGATCCATGGAAGGGAAGGGCGAAAGCCCTGGCTTAACCTAATATGGTGAAGCTTGGCAAAGTGCCATTCTGATTGACTAATCTATGTCCAATGCCCCATTAGTCTCGGGCTGGATATTGCTAAAAGGGATAAGCAGGTAGCACAGCAGCTGCTGCTGCCTCATTTGCATCCTGACTTTGCCTGGAGAGCTTACCAGGAACAGGCTCTAAATGCTTGCACGCAATCAGGCTGCATAGCCAGCCAGACATTGTGCCAAGACTGCACACTGCATTACATCCTGCCTGCCCCTCTGCAAGTCTCCTGCCAAGATGGGAAGTCCTGGAGATACACAGATTGTCCAGAGGAACAGGTCAGAGACTATGCTATAGACTCCCAGCTTCCTGAGAAAAGAGCCTGGGAAACTCTGACTGCAACCCCTCCATGTGCTTTGGGTACTGTCTGCTTTATAGGTTATACTTAAAAGCCTCTTCCAGTATAATGTTTGCCTTTGCCCTTTTAGAAATAAGTGCTCTAGTTTTGCCTGTTCCCTGCATGTATGAATTTCCAAACTGTGTGGTTTTGAACCTTGTGAATAAGTTTTCTGGCGAGTTTTGATGTTGATAAACAGTGTTCATAGTTATTAACAATCATCACCTGGATATCAAAATTAATACAGATTAGTAATTGTGCATAATCCATCACACCCAGAACTGGACACAGTACTCCAGGGCAGAGTAGAAGGGCAGGAGAACCTCTCTTGACCTACTAGCCACAGCCCTTCTAACACACCTCAGAATGGCACTGGCCCTCCTGGGCCTCCTGGCCACATTGCTGGCTCATGGCCAACCTCCCATTAACTAGGACCCCCAGATCCTTTTCCTCTTTGCTGCCTTCCAACAGGTCAGTCCCCAACCTATACTGGTACCTGGGTTTGTTCTTTCTCAGGTGCAAGACTCTACCCTTGCCCTTGTTGAATTCCATTCAGTTTCCCCCTGCCCACCCCTCCAGCCTGTCCAAGTCTCGCTGAATGGCAGCACAGCCTTCTGGTGTGGCAGCCACTCCACCTGGTTTGGTGTCATCAGCAAACTTGCTGACAGTGCACTCTGTGCCCTCATCCAGGTCACTGATGAATATATTGAACAGAACTGGTCACAGTACTGACCCTAGTGGGATTCCACTAGGTACAGGCCTCCAACTCAACTCCATCCCATTGACCACAACTCTCTAGCTTCTTTTCTTCAACCAGTTTTCAGTCCACCTCACTACCTGATCATCCAGACCACACTGCTCAGTTCAGCCAGAAAGATGCTGTGGGAGACAGTGTCAAATGCTTTACTAAAATCAAGATAAACCACATCCACTGCTCTACCATCACCCATCCACCTGGTTATGTCCTCATAAAAGGCTATCAGGTTGGTCAAACATGACTTCCCCTTGGTAAAACCATGTTGACTGCTCCTAATGGCCCAGTTATTCTTCTGGACTTCAAATGTGTTGTGAGGTTGACTTTCTAATGTTAACTCACTCAGGTTGCAAAATGAGCTGACAACCAAACTCAGTCTCATCAGACCCTCACTTCACCAGCAAATATTTCCATGAGTGTCACGCTTCATTGCCAGCTACACTGACAACTTTTCCATCTGGGTTGGGGTCTACTTTTAGGACATGTTAATCAGGACCCCAACATTGACTCCAGGAGCATAGACATTCTCCAGGAGTGTAGACATCTGAGAAAGCAAGCAGCTAGTTATGGTTGTTTTCAAGCCTCTTCTGAGGCAAGAGAAGGCCTCAGGGGTACATCTCAAAGTGTAAAATAGTGGCCAGATTAAAGGACATTTAAAGCACAAATTAAAGGAGCTCTTATTAGAGCTCACATTAGAAGTAGGACAACTAGAATATTTTCTCAGGATATGCTCAGAGAATGCCACACGAGAATCCTTTGAAAGAGCAGTGGCTTATGACTAAAAGAGACAGTTTAAAGTGTTTCTGGGCATCATATGTGTCTCACCTTTACCACAGGTTTGGCTATGCATGGGTAAATAGTCCAATTCCAGCACAAGAGGTATTTGATTTCTTATTAGATGATGCTATTTAAATTTTGGCTGTTTGAAGCAGAGATGCAATGCTCGATTTTTATGCTCTGACTATTATGATCTCTCATCTCCACCCTTTTTGTGTTGAAGGCCCATTGGAGTTAACCTGCATGCATTGGCTGAGTAGGGGCACAACCTACGGTCAAATAATGCTACTAGTTCCAGTGCTGATTTTCCTAAGTGTCCTATTTTCTCACACCAGCCTATTTTCACTGACAAACACTGCTCTAGTGGTAAACAAATGTACTATTAGACTTTTTTATTTGTAACTGACAAGTAGATGGCCTCTTAGTTGGCAGTAAGCCTAATGTAAATGTAGCCTTATGACTACGACAAAATTTACTTGAATAAACTCAAATATTCATGCTGGTCTCTCCTTAAAATGTAGAATCATAGAATGGTTTAGGTTGGAAGGGACCTCAAGGATCATCCAGATCCAACCCCCTGCTATAGGCAGGGACACCTCCCACTAGAGCAGGTTGCTCAAGGCCTCATCCAGCCTGGCCTTAAACACCTCCAGGGAGGAAGCATCCACAACCTCCCTGGGCAACCTGTGCCAGTGTCTCACCACCCTCACTGTAAAGAACTTCCTCCTAACATCCAGTCTAAATCTCCCCTCTGCCAGTTTAAACCCATTCCCCCTCGTCCTGACATTACCAGACCTTGTCAATAGTCCCTCCCCAGCCTTCCTGTAGGCTCCCTTCAGATACTGCAAAGCCACTCTAAGGTCTCCTTGAAGCCTTCTCTTCTCCAGGCTGAAGAGCTCCAACTCTCTCAGCCTGTCCTCATAATTACACACTTCTACTGTGTTATTCTCTTTTGTTTGGATCTTATCTGACAAGGTCCTTATTTAATGAGCATAGGTAGATAAAACCTCCAAGATGCAACATGGCAATAAACTGTTCTCTTTTTAGTATCAGCTGTAAAATCTGCAGAATGACTGCAATTACAAACATTCTGTGTTGGGGGCATGGTCTCTTCAGCAGGACTTCCATAAGCAAATGAATATTTCATTCTTAAGGCCCCATTGCATCACAGAGTCACAGGATGTCAGGGGTTGGAAGGGACCCAAAGAGATCTATGAGTTTCACTGTAACACCATGTGAGAGACATGGGACTAAAAATCACAAGCATGGAAAGTCTTCTCTATATCCTGGTCCAGTATACTTGTTTTCTGTAACTGGAAAAACATAACTGTGTGAAATTAATTAGGTGATGGTTCAGAGCACCAGCAGCTTTTATTACGGCTAAAATCTTTGGAGTGATGGTCTGTGCTCAGTCGTCTACAGCTGGTCTGCGTTTTAAAACACTAGATGGTGCCAAGAGCCCACACATACAGAGAAGCTGAGCTAAAAAAACAGTAAAATGTTCCATTTAAAGGCAGTAGTGACATAGTTTGGTCTCTCTGTAGTTCTGTGAATTAGTTCAAAGGTACTGTTAAAATGTCTCATTACCTAGGAAGGGACACGAAGAAAGATAATAATAATCCAAGGGAACTCACAGGTAATTTAGTACTGGAGTCTGCTGAAAGGATGGCAACTCAGAAATGAAGCTTTGTTGCAGGAATGTTGCCAGTATGGGCAGGTCCAGATCTACTCCAGAACCTTTCCTGTGGCAGTGACTGGTACAAAGTGCTCCAAAGAAACCTCTGCTGGCTCTGTGGCAAGCAGGTAGTCAGAGTCCTACACTCAGTCTTACCCTAGTATCAAACACTTGCAGGCTGACTTAAGCTCCAGCATATCATAGAATCATAGAATCAAGCAGGTTGGAAGAGACCTCCAAGATCATCCAGTCCAACCTAGCACCCAGCCCTATCCAGTCAACCAGACCATGGCACTAAGTGCCTCATCCAGGCTTTTCTTGAACACTTCCAGGGACGGTGACTCCGCCACCTCCCTGGGCAGCCCATTCCAATAGCAAGTCACTCTGTCTGGGAAGAACTTCCTCCTAACATCCAGCCTATACTGAAGCCAAACTTCTGCAAAAAGGTGTTTCTAATGGTTGTTCTTGCTAGATATACAAATCCCAGCTAGCCTTTCGTTGTGGAGGCAGGGAATTAGTGCAGCTGAGTCAGGAATATCTACAAAAATAGAGTTATTTTATTTTCCTGAAACCCACCCCCAAAACTAGATACAGAAATTAATTGAGTTCTAATTAGCAGATTCAGTTGATTGAGAAGATCTACAAGGACACCATAGGTAAATTTGACTATTTTGGAAATCAGGAGTTGGAAAAGGCCAAGCTACTAAACACAGCATCCCCCACTATGAATCAGGCTGAGCCTAAACGTTACTCACAGGTGAGCCAGGCTGGCTGAGAGAAAGGGCATTGCAGATGCTTGTCCCCTCGCTCTCTTTCAATAGACCTCTGGGGCTGGTTAAGGCCTATCAAGCTGCATAAAGGGGGTGCTTATGGTGGGAAGCCCTCCAAAGCAGGGACGGTCCTGTCCCTCAGGAGCTTGTCCTTCGGAGCAACAGGGGACTCTTTCTGCAGGAACTATCCAGGCTGGGGAGAACTCTAAGGCAGGAACCCCAAGGCAGGAAGTCCCCCAATATTTATCCCCTTCCTAGCCAGAGAGCTGAGTTACCACTGCCCAGGCGCGAAGAGCACATCCAATGCCCAGCCCAGTCCCAGCGCGGGCACTGCACAGGCATGCCTCCTGCCGGAAGGGCACTTTGCTCCCCCCCTTCACACCTGCAGGTCGGGGGGAGGGAGGAAACAGGTTTTTCATGCCTTTTCCTCTCCCATTCAAACCACAGAGGGAGAGGGATTTGGGGGTATACAGGACTCCAGGACACCTTTTTTGTAACTCATCCATGGGCACCGATTGTATGGTTAAAAGCTGCAATGTCTACTGCATTCTTGAATAGATAATTCCATAGTTGTTCATCTGATAGTCAGATCAGTATCACTCTACGAACAGACTCGACCGAATTAGAAACAAATTGTCGTAACTTTAAATAAAAAATGTGTAATATCTGCTCTCTGCTGTGTTACTGAAACATTCTAGGTGTGGGGGGGAACATCTGTAGCCATTCTGCAGTCCATACTTTCCTGAGGCAGTTTGTATGAGACTGTTATCTGCGAGATAATGGTATTGATAGTTTTCAGGAAGACTACTTTAAGTTTGTAGCAAGAAAGGATGGAAAAGTAAAGGAGTATTTCACACCTCATTAGCATTTTTATTCTGGTACTCTATTGTTTCATGTTATTGATGTTGTTCTCTTTTCCCGGTCCAGATTTTCTGGAGTTCTGTAAGAAGAATAATTCCATTCTGCTAAGTATATGCAAGAGGGTGCAATTATCTGGGTTTTGGGAGAGGAGCTTAGTTCATGTAGTTGTTTTTCAGTACAGGTGCTAGATCCTGGTCCTGTGATCAGAATCGTAGGATCGCAGGTTGTCAGGGGTTGGAAAGGACCCAAAGAGATCACTGAGTCCAACCCCCCTGCCACAGCAGGACCATACAATCTAGCTCAGGTCACACAGGAATGCATCCAGATGGACTCTCCTGCCTTCCAACAGGTCCACACCTGCTCCTAGCTTGGTGTCATCTGCAAACTTACTGATGCTGGACTCAATCCCCTTGTCCAGATCATCAATAAAGATGTTGAACAGATCCTCAGCTAGAAGATTATAGGAACAAAGAATATTTATTTTAAAGCACAGAAAATTACCTGAACAAAATCCAGACTTGGGTAAAGTAATAGGAGGAAAGTATACTCTGTTTAAGTCTATTAGGGCAAATGGCATTTTGCCTGGAATGAGTCATGGAGAACATTATCTTCTATGACTAAGGCTATTGCTAGTCAAGAAGGAAGAGGAAGCAGAAATCTGGAGAATAAATTGCAGGAAGAAATAAGTTGGAACACACCAAAATGATAGCAGTGCTGCATGAAGAACTACTTTAAGACTAAAAGCTAAATTGGACCTTATCACTTTGAAAGCCATTCAGGTTTAAAGGCTGGAGGATTCTGCTGAATGATGAATCAGATCTCAAAGCCTGGCATACAGCTCATTGAGAGCATAGAACAATGCATTCTCCATCCAGGAGACCTGGCTCTGGAAAGAATTTTCAGTTAAAGATTGGATGAATCATGGCCTGAGCTCTTATGAGTCATTGTAAAACCTTCATTAACAATTGTAGAGCCAAATAAACATCTAAGGACACTAACCGAAACTCGCATCTGTCCCACAGAACAGTGAAGGATTGGCAGAAACAACCTGGTCCAGAAAAAAAAGCTTTGAAGAAAGTGAAACGTGAGAAAAGGGAGAAACTCAAAACATCCTTCACTGCTTCTATAAAGAATCCCCCAGAATTATTGGTGCTATTACCATCTTCTCTGGTCACATGTAGATATTTTATTGGTAATTAAGACATTTTGGCAGGATGATGATGGCAGTGCTGTCATCTGTCACCAAACACACAGTAGTTGTTTCCATTTGCCCTGGTTTTGGTGCACTAGGGTGACTCAGTGGGTGGAAGTTGAGGCATAGGAAGTTTCATTGAAACATGAGGAGGGTTTTTTTCACTTGGAGGGTGACAAAACAGTGGAAAAGGCTGCCCAGTGGGGTTGTGGAGTCTCCCTCTCTGGAGATATTCCTGAGTGATCTGGTATAGGTGATCCTGCTCTGCAGGAGGATTGGATTGGACGTTATTTCAAGGTCCCTTCCACATTTCTGTGATTCTGTGATTCACATCTGTGATTCAGACCTCATCTGCACTGGAAGCATTTGGTAGCACTGCAATCATCACCAGTAACTGTTCAAAAAGACACCAGAAACACAAAAGCACGTCAGGACTGACATGGAGAACGCCATGGGCAAATCTGAGTGACAGCAGGACAAGGCAGACAAACTACAAGTGCACAAAAACTGCATTTTACCTGTACTGCTTGCCAAATGCAGACCTATGCAGTGTCACTAGTCAAGTCCAGTCTTAACAAATGTCATTTGTGTAGAGTATTCACAGCCCCTGATTTGACACATCTATTACCAACATTACACAACAAGTCGCTTAAGTCATTTTTGGTTTGAATACAGGCTGCAGACAGAGCTTCAGATATTACTTCTGTAGGACTTCTGGAAAAGTATTTCTGGCAGCAACAATCACAGTATCATAGAATCACCAAGGTTGGAAGAGACCTCATAGATCATCAAGTCCAACCCGGTCAAAGAATGCATCTGGTATGTTTTTTGTATTATATAGCCTAAAAAATATGTTGCAGAAAATGTAAGTTTGCTTTGTTGCTGTATTTAAATCTATTTGCTTATGCTTTCAACAGCAAAGCAATTCCCCCGTGCACATCCTTTGTCTACATTTTTTGTATTGCTGTGCACATGCTCTCTGAGCCACGAAGATGACAAAGGGAATGTGTGATGGTTTGGGTGTTCCCTGCCCCCTACACTTTAGAAATCACCCAGACTAGACTCAGCCAGCTCTGGAAATTGAATGAAGCTTATATTTACAGCTAGCACAATATACAAGCAGATATTTACAGTATATACAGTTATAGACAGAAATAGACAAAGTAAAAGTAATATAGAAACACAACTCCCCTCCCAGAAACCTGAGTCCCCAGGAGGGGCTCTCAACCACCCCCTCACCTTCCCCCTACCCCTCTCAACCTTACCCCAGTCCCAGGGAAGAATGGAGGTTCGGCCAAGAGGATTAAGAAGCAAGGTCAATCAGCCAAAAGCAAATGGAGGGTGAGGTTAGAAAGCAAGATGGAGTTCAGCCAGCAGGCCCAGAGCAAAGTGCCCAAGCGAAGTGCAGAGCAAAAGTGACTTTATCTTTGTTTTGCCTTTCTTCTTTACACATCTCAGCAAGACTGTGAGTGAAGTAGACCTCACCATTGTTTTCATTTCTCAGCCTATGATCTAATTCTTCTCACCAAAACATTCTAGCTAGCTTCAAACTAGCACAGAATGGAACATCTCTCTTACAAGGAGAGACTCAGGGAGCTGGGACTCCACTGCTTGGAGAAGAGTAGACTGAGAGGTGACCTAGGGGTTTGAGTCTGAGTTCGGGGTGAGATATAATGAGGCCGATGTAAAGGTTGTTGAATAATTTATTAATACATACAAAGAGAACTTTCCCCCAAGCTTCTATACAACTAACCCACACAAATTCTGTGATGCAGTTGGTAAATCCATTTTGCAGAGTGTCTCTATACAGCCAAATTAAGCAACTTGTAAAGGTTTCAGAAACGTTTCTGATCAGAGTCTTGCAGCATAAACTGCTGCCAGTAAGGTTAATGAAATCTTCTAGCAACTTGAGCCAGGAGAGTTCAAATACTCACTAGTTGGATGTCTCAATATCTGTGTTCCCAAAATACATACAGTGAAAGCCACGTGGCTGATTTCACATGGAGCTGATAGTTCAATTCAATTTGGGGCATGCCGTCTGAGAAGGTTTCACAAGCATGAGAGAGGTCTTCTGTGGCTCTCAGGATGTCATTGTCATAAATAAAAGGCATCAACTTAGGCTCATGCAAAATAAGGCTTTTAA
>WAAF01011965.1:0-14743 GCA_013400475.1 Tricholaema leucomelas
GTCCCTTCCAACCCCTAAGATCCTGTGATCTCGAGATAGTCTGGTGAATCTAAGTGGTGGAGGAGAAGGGCAATTCCCAATTCACCACAGGCCTAAGTGTGTGAAGCCAACCAAGAGGCTGCCACTCAGCCCCAGCTCATCCAGTGAACAGACAGAGGTGTTAATTTGGCCACAAGGCCCCTTCACCTACCTTCAAACCAACTACATCACTGTGCAGTACTATTAGGGCTGCCCTTCAACTTTGTGCTGTGCTAGAATATGTATGTAACATCACTTACTGAAGTAGAAAGCCAGAATGAAAAGCAACTCCGTAGAAATATGTGTATAGTGACACATAACACACTCTAAAAGATTCTCCTGAACAGGTCATGTGCACTGAAAAGAGGACAGTTTGGCATTTCTGTAACAAATCTTTGTGGCAGAGGGTGGGAGGCAAGCTGTGTTGACAACTCGAGGTACTAACAGCCACTTGTAATACTATGAGACAGACTATGGATGCTGTGCGCTTCCTTATCCTTGTGTTGACATGGATTTTTGTAGCAGGCTTTGAAAACGTAGTCATGGCTGATAACATAGAAGACAGAACTACTCTGTGAACTGGTTTCATTTCTGCAGTGGGCCATAGGATTCAAGAAAGGACAATGCTTTTAAAAAAGAACAACAGCTTTGAAAGCAAAGAAGCAGTGACAATGAAAGCCAGGTCACCATCACCCCAAGGATCAATTAATAAATGAAGTTTCACTGAGCATCTGTGATGGTTTGGGTGTCCCCTGCCCCCCGCCCCACTTTTAGAAATTACCCAGACTAGACTCAGTTGGCTCTGGAAATTTGAATGAAGCTTATATTTACAGCTGGCACAATTTACAAGCAGATATTTACAGTATATACAGACAGAAATAGACAAGGTAAAAAAGTAATACAAACACAATTCCCCTCCCAGAAACCTTAGTCCCCAGGAGGGGCTCTCAACCACCCCTCACCTTTCCCCTACCGCTCTCAACCTTACCCCAGTCCTAAGGAAGAATGGAGGTTCGGCCAAGAGGGTTAAAAAGCAAGGTGAAGCAGCCAAGCAAAAGGAGGGTGAGGTTAGAAAGCAAGATGGAGTCCAGCCAGCAGCCTCAGCTTCTCCCCAGCAGGAAAAGCTCCCCAGGGAAGAGAAGAAGCAAGTGCCCTAATCTTTGTTTTGCCTTTCTTCTTTACACATTCCAGCAAGACTGTGAGGGAAGTAGACCTCACCATTGTTTTCATTTTACAGCCTATCATCTAGTTCTTCTCACCAAAACATGCTAGCCAGGCTCAAACTAGCACAGCATCACTTAAGATGATTGTCTGATGTTTGTCTTCCTATGTGCAAGTATTAGCAGCATGTTACTAGACTGCAGCATCTGTTAGAAGATACTGTGGTCTTGGGGCAGTGTGAAGCTCTGAGGTGGTAAGTCCCCCTTCTACAGCAGCCAGTGCTGTTGATCTGAGCAGGAAGCAGATGGCCACATGGCTTGTAAACCAAGACAATGACAGCATACATAAGCAGTGACAAACAAATAGCACATATTTATGGGACATTGTAAACAGAGTAACAGTGTTGAGCCCATTTTAATGGTGATGAACATATTATGCAAATTCTGCCTGGCCAAAAGGCAGAACGGGTTCTGAAATAGCTGAGGCTTCTTAAGCCATTTTTGCTGCCTCTAGAATTACAGACCAAGCAGGCGATGGATGTTTTAAAACTAGCCTTTAGACAAGCTGTTAAAGTAGAGTGGTCTTCACTACTTCTCTACTCATAATGAATAGAGGCCTCTGAAACTAAGCCGTGGGGATGTTTTACAGCACAGTTACCCCTGGCTACTTCAGTGTGTACTGAAGAGCTACAACCACAGTTTCCCTAGTACTGTTAAGAGTCAGACTTGTGGATGCGCAGCCTCTAAGCACTGCAAGGAGGTTGTGGATGCTCCCTCCCTGGACGTGTTCAAGGCCAGATTGGATGAGACCTTGAGCAACCTGTTCTAGTGGGAGGTGTCCTTGCCTCTAACAGGGGGTTGGAACCGAATGGTCTTTGAGGTCCCTTCCAACCTAAACCATTCCGTGATTTGGAAAAACACACCTGATAATTGGTGTAAACTTAGAGTAAAAGTGCCTCCATACAGGAAGGAAGACCATGTGAGGAAGAGTAGAACACAAGGAAAATTTACAAGAGTTAGGAGCAGATGTTCACAGCTAGCAGCTGAAACAGTGAGAAAGGGTCAGGTACCCACGTACCGCTTAACGGCTCAAGTCACCAGGATTGAGGGGCTGTTTTATTCCAGTGACCTTTAAAAAGTGGAGTCTGCTGAAGACAGAACCTGCAAAATTTAAAAGTTCCTAGCAGTAAGGAGGCAAGGAAGGAATAAACAGCTGTTTGTAAAGTGGTGTTGCCGACCATAAAAATTTAACAGCTGCATAAAAGCTTCTCAAATCCATTATGTTTGGCAGTTGGAGCCAGAGTGGGACAAAAAGAAGGATGCTACACAGTGTTTTTTACATCGTGCTCCCCAACAATGCTTGCACCAGAATTTCCCCACGGAACACTAGTTTGAACTTTACCAAGCAGCTATTCAAAGCCCCTGGGAGCTGTCAGGCCCGTGGGAGGTGGCCTTTGCAGAAATACAATACGCTGACAGCTGGGACAGTATTAATAGTGCTGCTGGGTAAGACATGGCATTATTCTTCGTGGCAGTTCTATTAGCTGTCCATATGCACATTTCTGGAATGTATAAACACTTAATACTTCCAACAAGAGAGCTTTAACTGTTGACCAGCCATAGGCCTGGTCTTCAATCCTGCAATTAGGAAAACAAAGCTTTAAAACAGATGGAAAATATTGCACTTTTTGTAGAGCTGCTCCTGGGATTGCCAGCGACAGCTTCCCTTTTCAGGTGACATGCATGGAAGATCTGCCTCGACCTCCCTCTACGTGAAACCTTGTTGAGCAGCAGTTGGTTGGAGATTTATTGGTTCCATTATCATGCTGTGTTCTGGCAAACGGTAATAGCAGTGAGAGCATTACTGTGACACAGTGCAAGCTGCATTATGTGTCAGTGCACCAAACTCGTACTGATACAGGCAGTGCTGAAGGAAATGCAAATTGAGACAAGCACTTCTTATTTCATGGCAGAAAGAAGACCATGAAGTTGCATCCGCTGCCCTGGCAGTTTCTGATATTTTAAGGAGGTGCACCATCATTAGTAAAGAATAGTGGTAAAGGAAGTAGCAAAAGAATTTTTTCTTAGTGCTCTTAGAATCAACCAGATTGGAAGAGACCTCCAAGATCATCCAGTCCAACCAAGCACCCAGCCCTATTCCATCAACCAGACCATGGCACTAAGTGCCTCATCCAGGCTTTTCTTGAACACCTCCAGGGATGGCAACTCCATCACTTTCTTGGGCAGCCCATTCCAATGCCAATCACTCTCTCTCTGGCAAGAACTTCCTCCTAACATCCAGCCTAGACCTCCCCTGGCACAACTTGAGACTGTGTCTCTTTGTTCTGTTGCTGGTTGCCTGGGAGAAGAGACCAACCCCCACCTGGCTACAGCCTCCCTTCCGGTAGTTGTAGAAAGCAATGAGGTCACCCCTGAGCCTCCTCTTCTCCAGTGACCTATGGCTCAGCCATGTCTCCAGAACTACAGAAAACAGACACACACCCCTGTGAGCTGGGAAACATCAGTTGTTACTTGTGGGAACCAAGGAGAGATTTTCCTGAGAGCATTAAAATAGCTAAATATGCAAACTGAAAGTTTTCTCAAGTATGTTTGTTACAGTAGGTTGGACTGGATGATCTTGGAGGTCTCTTCCAACCTGGTTGATTCTGTGATTCTTCCCCAGGCTAATTTAAATTATCCCCTCCTTCTACATGGATTATTAAAGCACCCAGGTGGGGTACAATAGAATAGAATTGTTTTGGTTGGAAAAGACCATCAAATTCCATCGTCACTCCGACAGCATCATGGCTATTAAACCATGTCCTGATGTGCCACATGAATGTATTTCCTATACACCTCCAAGGACAGTGACTCCATCACCTTCCTGGGTAACTTACTGCACTGCCTGACAACTCCTTCTATAAAGAAAAATTTCCTAATATCCAATCTAAACATCCCCTGGTACAATTTCCTCTTATCCTGTCACCTGGTGCTCAAGAGAGGAGATGGAACCCAGACCTCACTATAGCCTCCTTTCAGGTAGTTGTAGGGAGCAATAAGGTCTCCCTTCAGGCTCCTCCAGACTAAGCAATCTGGAGAGATTGTTCTCTCAGCTGTTCCTCATAAAACCTGTTCCCTAGACATTTCACCAGCTTTGTTGTCCTCTGGACATGCTCCAGCACCTCAATCTCTTTCCAGTAGTGAGAGCCCCAAAATTTGAGGTGCAGCTTCACCAATGCTTCCCAACTCCTGTCAGCCACACTGTTCCTGCTAATAGACCTTCTTGGCCACCTGAGCACACTGCTGGCTCACACTCAGACAGCAGCCAACCGTCACCTCAGGTCTTTTTCTGTTGTGCAGCTTTCCAGCCACTCTGCCCTAAGTGTGTAGCATTGTATAGGACTGGTGTGACCCAAGTGCAGGATCCATCACCTGGCTTTGTTAAACATCTTACAATTGACCTCCTCCCCTCAATCCAGCCTGTCCATATCTCTTTGCAGAGCCTTTCTGCTCTCATGCAGATCAACACTCTGGAGCTGGAGCACTGACCTGTGAGGAGAGGCTGAGGGACCTGGGGCTTTTTTGTCTAGTGAAGAGAAGACTGAGAAGGGATTTAGTCAATGTTTATAAATATCTGAGGGCTGGGGGTCGAGGGAGGGGACAAACTCTTCTCAGTTGTGCCTTGTGATAGGACAAGGGACAATGAGTATAAACTACAACATGAGGAAGAACTTCTTTAAGAGTCACAGAGCACTGGAACAGGCTGCCCAGAGAGGTTGTGGAGCTCCTTCTCTGGAGACTTTCAAGACCTGTCTGGATGCATTCCCGTGTGACCTGAGCTAGATTCTAGCTAGCTTCTGGCAGGGGGATTGGACTTGATGATCTCTTTGGATCCCTTCCAACCCCTGACATCCTGTGAGCCTGTGACTCGATGATCTGTGCAGGTCCCTTCCAACTCCAAACTCCCTGTGTGATGCTGTGAACACTCCCACCCAGTTTAGTGTCATCTGCAGACTTACTGAGGGAGCACTCAATTCCCTATTCAGATGATTAATAAAGTTATTAGAGGTATATCCTAAAGCCTTTTTGTTTGTAATTTATCAAGCCACATATTAAAAGAGTGGCTGAAAGCATGGCCAGAGCTGTGATCAGATGTGTGTCCCAGGCTGTTGTGGCCAAGTTGCAAACATAAGCAAAGCAGGAGGTCTCAGGTTGTTGATAGACATGTCACAGCCCTGGGGGGATGGCTTTCCTCAAACCCTTAAAAGGAACAGGATGGATAATGCCAGGCTGCCTCCGGGCCAGAAAAAGAAGTAAAAGAATTACAAGCCCATTCTAGCACTAGAAAAGGAGATATAATTTAACAAGGCTGATTTTCCTTCACAGCTGCTCAGAATAACATACCAAACCCAAACTGGATTAATTTGAAGTATCTTCAGTGCAGACAAGCATCAAGAGTAACTACATATGCACTGTATCATATGTACCAAGAATGTATGAGGGCCCTTGAGAATCTCCTGGGTGGCCAGGAAGGTGGGGTTTCAGCTGCCAAATGATCACAGGATTTATATCATTAACAAAATGGCAGAGCCATGCTTTGGTAGAGCAGAGACGTACTTTTCTCACTGTACTTCTGAGTTGAACAAAGCATCACAAGAACTGCTGATACCACAAGGGTTTTGTCTGTGTCAAAATGGTGCCCTCACCTTGATGAGGATGATCAGAGGGCTGGAGCACCTCTGCTATGAGGACAGACTGAAAGAGTTGGGGTTGTTCAGTCTGGAGAAGAGGAGGCTCCCAGGTGACCTTCTTGTGGCCTTCCAGTATCTGAAGGGGGCCTACAAAAAAGCTGGAGAGGGACTTCTAGGCTATCAGGTAGTGACAGGATTAGGAGGAATGGAGCAAAGCTGGCGGTGGAGAGATTCAGATTGGACGTGAGGAGGAAGTTGTTCAGCATGAGAGTGGTGAGAGCCTGGAATGGGTTGCCCAGGGAGGTGGTTGAGGCCCCATCCCTGGAGGTGTTTAAGGCCAGGCTGGATGGGGCTCTGGGCAGCCTGCTCCAGAGTAGGGTCTCCCTGACCATGGCAGGGGGGTTGGAACTAGATGATCCTTGTGGTCCCTTCCAACCCTGGCTGATGCTATGATTCTATACATTATTTGCAATAGCAAAGCTAATGATATTTCAGCCTTAAACTTTTCCTACCCTTGTGTTGGCTTTGTTGTGCCTACACAGGTGTTTATTTAGCAGTAGTACAAACTGAACCTCTGAGGTGACTCAAACTTCTGTAGGCTGTTTTTTTTAGCACAAACGTCTGAGGTGGTTTTAAGAGGCCTGACCTAATGGGGGGGATAAGTCAATCACCTGGCTGCAAAATGAGGGAGCTTCTGGGGCAGGTGGCTCAAGTGAGCACAAGGGGATGGACTTGCAGCAAGAGAGGCTGTGCTGGGCACTCATCCTATCTCACCTTGTGTGGAAGTGTCCTGACCCTGACCCTTTCCAGAATCTAAAAGAGGACAGGCAAAAAGGGAGGTACTTGGTCAGAGTTTTCTGCAATGTGTTTGTAGTTACTGCCTCTGCACTTCACATTTTTAACTGTTGGATTTGCTTAGCCACAAAGAGGAAAAAAAAATACAACAAAGATAATTTTAAATTAACAGATTTAGAGGCAGGAGAGTGAAGAACAGCTTTGTGCAAATGTCTCTTAATCACCCTTTGTTAGGCAATTAAAAATGAGATACCTTGTACACCCTGTGTGTTGGTCAGTTGGTTATGAACTGCTGGAAGACACTGGAATGAATATGTGGGAGAACACAGAGATAGAATCATAGAACTGTAGAATGGTTGGCAGGGACCTTAACGATCATCCAGTTCCATGGGCAGGGGCTCCTTCTCTTAGAAGAGGCTGCTCGAGGACCCACCCAGCCTGGCTTGGAGCACTTCCAGAGGCTGGAGTCTCCACAACTGCTATTATCTGTGGTATCACACAGCTCTAAACTGAATTTTAACATAAACACAGAGATTTACGAGAAGGTTATGAAGGTTTTGCAGATAACTGGGTTTTTTTTCTCATGCTCAAATCTCTTCATTAAAAGCACTCCAGTTTCCTTCTACAGAAGGGCAGATCTAAAGGACAGAAGAGCAGCAATGCTGTGGTACATCTGCACTGCGATCAGGCTTTCAGTTCAGTTGCACAAAGTTTTCATACATGGGCTAGAGATACAGTGTCTGGGGTTCTAATTTAAATTCCCAGAGACTCTAATAATTTTGATAGAACCGCTGACAATTTGTATTAATTGCCCTTCCCTCTCCCCTCCCTCCTTCCCCAAAGAAAGGAATTGGAAGTGAGAGGGAAAGGTAAACCCACCCAAATAAATCAGTCTCACTCGAGTTGGAAGTTAAAAAGGAAAAGTTTAACAATAACTTAAAAGGGTGTCAAAGGCAGGGAGGTTACAAAAGGTGTAGGGAAGGAGAGGATAACAAATACAAAAAGATATATATACAATCCCAATTTCTGTGATGATGGTGACCACGTGTGTGGAGAGATGCAGGGAGAGATGCAGTGTGGTCCAGGGAGCGGTCGAGAGAGAACCCGAGAGGGGGTCCAAGAGAGGGAGAACAGGAAGTCTCCCTGCTTTTAAGAGACAGGAAGGGGGAGTGGGCTAACCATCACCTGGAGGTGTCCAGACCCACCCCTGGGGAGGGGTCAGGACCACATGAGGTCAGGTTTCGAGTTCAGGGACACTCCTCCTGGAGTGTTAACCATATACATACAGGCTACATGAAACAGTTGTGGTGGATGCACAAGTCCTTGAGGAACCATTTACAGGTGGTTGTCGGTGG
Organism: Tricholaema leucomelas; assembly: GCA_013400475.1. Classification (NCBI taxonomy): domain Eukaryota; kingdom Metazoa; phylum Chordata; class Aves; order Piciformes; family Lybiidae; genus Tricholaema lacrymosa; species Tricholaema leucomelas. The sequence continues at coordinate 8,020 of WAAF01011965.1, forward strand.
GTGGCTGTCAGAACAAGAGGACAGATTGAAACCAGCTACACAAGACTGTATCTGAAGGGGTGTAGTGGTTCTGGGTGTTACCCATCCCAACACATAATGGATTCACCCAGGCTAGACTCGGCCAGCTGGAAGTTAAGGAATGGAGCTTTATATTCACAGCTTAGCACAATATACAAGCAGATATTTACAATATACAAGCAGATATTTACAGCTACATACAGAAATATACAAGTTAAAAGTAATACAGAAATACAACAGCCCTCCCAGCAATCTCAAAGTGCCCAGGACGTGCTCCCAACCACCCTTCCACCTTCTTTTCACCCCCCCCCCCTTATCCCTGAGTCTGCCATATGTGCAGGGTGAGTTGGAAGATTCAGCAAGGAGGGTTAGAAGCAGAATGATTAGTTGGGTTATGTGCAGGGTCAAGCAGAAGCAGTTAATACAGCAGAAGACACCGACTGCCATATCTATGTTTGTGTCCTGGCTTTTATAGGTCTCAGCAAATGGATGAGTGGAATAAACACCACCCTTGTTTTCTTCTCACAGTCTGTAATCTAATTTTTCTCATTAAAATATTCCAGTTAGCTTCAAACTAGCACAAGAGGGCCTACGGGAGGGCTGGGGAGGCACTATTGACAAGGTCTTGTAATGATGGGATGAGAGGGAATGGGTTTAAACTGGCAAAGGGGAGATTTAAACTAGATGTTAGGAAGAAGTTCTTACCAGTGAGGGTGGTGAGACACCAGCACAGGTTGCCCAGGGAGGTTGTGGCTGCTCCCTCCCTGGAGGTGTTCAAAGCCAGGTTGGATGAGGCCTTGAATGACCTGTTCTAGTGGGAGGTGTCCCTGCCTATGGCAGGGGGGGGTTGGAACTGGATGATCTTTGAGATCCCTTCCAACCTAAACCATTCTATGATTCTGTGATTCTAAGACTTACCTCCTTGGTGCAGCAATTAATAAGGATATTATTAGCAAGGTGGATAACATTGTACCATTCACTAGAAAACAGTAAGAGGAGAGAGAGACTTCCACACTGCTGGAGAAGAGGAAGAGAAGACAGTTATTTTGATAGGTTGCTGTATTGTTCCTGATGAAAAAAAAGTGACTCAGTGGAAACGAGCAAGATGCTGCTTCTCATAAACACAGATATTCAAAGGCACAAGAATGGGAAAGAGGTAACAAAGATTAAAGAAATTATTCTGTATAAATAAGGTTTATAATGGCACATAGCAACAATAGTTGTTAGCAAAGCCATCCTGCTGTGCCAGAAGTAAACACCATGCCAGCATTTATAAACAGTTTGAGGCGTGCAAAGTGATTCTTTTATTCCCTTCAGTGTTTTCAAGGCCCTTACCTGAAACACTTTATCGTTCTGAGGCATCTTCACAAAGGTGGAGATTCTGCAGGAGTGTAACAAAAATATTTAGAGATCTCAGGAGTGTGACATATGAGAACATTAGTCAAATCTGATTAAATAGGAGAAGACAAGGGGTATATATGTCAAGTATCCAACGCAGTGTTTCTGAGCCCTGCAGAAAAGCAGGAGCAGTCTGTTCTTTTGTTGCTTTTGAACTGAAGAAGCTAGCACTTGGATTAAGCTGCAGCAAGGAAGATACAGATCAGATGCCTATAACATTTTGATAATAAAGATAATGTAGTAGCCAACGTGGCCCAAAGAGAGTGTGAAGTTCCCCTAATCGAAGATTCTAAAGAACAGATCAAGTAAATCTCAGGAATGAAGTTGGCATTGGTAATGCTTCTTTGGGGTAGTTCGATGGGCCTAGATGACCTCCTGAGACATCTTCTAGTTCTACAGTTTCTTTAGAAATTTTTATGCAGGAAATTGGTAAGGCTTCACATTCTTTGAAACAGCACACAGTAAAGCAATCCAAGGCTAGGAGCTGTAGCCATTACAGAAACGGTGCAGTAGTTATGATATCTGATCAGCTTGTTGGGCTGGAACAGAACTGTAAAACTCTGAGTCACTGTGCACTATCAGTGATGTGGTGAGTTAACCTTGGCTGGATGCTAGCTGCCCACCCAGCTGCTCCATCACTCCCTCTTTTCAGCTGGACAGAGAAGAGAAAATACAATGAGAGGCTCATGGGTTGAGGTAAGGACAAGGAGATCACTCGGCAATTACAATCACAGGCAGAACCGCTCAGCTTAGGGAAATTCATTTATTAACCCATTAACACCAGACTAGGATAATGAAAAATTAGAACAAATCTAAACCCACTTTTTCCTCATCCCTCCCTTATTCTCCAGCTCAACTTCACTCCCCATTTCTCTATGTCCTCCCTCAGCAGTGCAGGGGGACAGAGAACAGGAGCTGTAGTCATAGAATCATAGAATCAACCAGGTTGGAAGAGACCTCCAAGATCATCCAGTCCAACCTAGCACCCAGCCCTATCCAGTCAACTAGACCATGGCACTAAGTGCCTCATCCAGGCTTTTCTTGAACACCTCCAGGCACGGTGACTCCACCACCTCCCTGGGCAGCCCATTCCAATGCCAATCACTCTCTCTGTGAAGAACTTCCTCCTAACATCCAGCCTAGACCTCCCCCAGCACAGCTTCATAACGCTTTGTCTCTGCTGCTCCTTCGTCCTCACACTCTTCCCCTACTCCAGCATGGCATCCCACCCCTCAGGAGACAGTCCTCCATGAACTTATCTAACTTGAGTCCTTCCTGTAGACTGCAGTTCTTCATGAACTGCTCTAATGTTAGTTCTGTGGTAAAGGGTGGGACTTGATGATCTGTGAGGTCTCTTCCAACCTTGGTGATACTGTGATACTGTGATACTGTAATGTAGGTCCTGTCTTTGGGAACAGGCTCCTCCAGTGGGTGTCCACCACAGGATGATGAGTCTTGCCACCAAACCTGCTTCAGTCCAGACTCCCTTTCTCCACAGTTACACAGCTCACACCATGAGCATCCCACACCATCACAGACTTCTCCAGGTAACCACACATGGGATGTCTGTGCCACCTGCCTCACCATGGTCTTCACCACAGGCTGCAGGGGAATCTCTGCTCCAGTGCTTGGAGTACCTCCTCTCTCTCCGTCCTCTCTCACTTCGGTGCCTGCAGAGTTGTTTCTCTCACATACTCACTCCTCGCTACCAGATGCAATTGCTGTTGCACAGCAACTGTCCCCCTCTCCTGAAATATATTATCCCAGAGGTGCTATTACTATCACTGATGAGCTCGGCCATGGCCAGCTGGCAATGGCTCTGTCGGACACAGGGGAAGCTTCTAGCAGCTTCTCACTGAGACTACTCCTGTAGTCGCCTTGATATCAAAACCTTGCCATACAAAACCCAGTAAAACCATATTTCAGAATTCCCAGGCATCACTCAAAATATCTTGGACAATTTGAACTTTACTAGGAACGGTGGCAGCGGCTATTATGGGTAAAAGTCACGCTTTGAAATTATCCTTAATAGCAATTAACCATGACAAACTCTTAATTTATCATTTTATGATGTTTCTGTCAATGTCATTGCAAATTCAATTCAAGTATGATTGTTATCCATATCATGTTTATGGGACCTTTAGAGTTTGTTTTCCCACAGAGCACTCAGTAAAAGTGTTAAGGAGGCAGGAATTAATTAGGCCGAGTCAGGAATTTATAAAAATAGAGTTATTTTATTTTCCCAAAAACTGCCCCCAAAACTATGTACAGAAGATAATTTAGGTTTAATTAGCAGGTTCTTTCTTGGTTGTTTGAGAATATCTACACAATAGGGTGCCACAGGTAAACTTGACTAATTTGAAGTCAGNACAGAGAGCAGAGTTACCACTGCCTAGGCGCGAAAAGCTCACAGCCAATCCTCAGCCGAGTGCAGCGCGGGCCCGGCACGGGGCACTCCTCATGCTGTAAGGGTCCCCCCTGCTCCCCCCTTCACACCTGCAGGGCAGGGGGGAAGAAACAGGTCTGCTCGCGCCTTTTTCCTCTCCCATTCAAACCACAGAGGGAGAGGAAATTTCTGGGGTACACGGGACCTCCAGGACAAAAAGGTACTCAGATCAGATGGTTAATCATGTTGTGTGCCATAGAATTCGAGGGATCCTCAGACTTCTTACTGTTTTGCTCTTCTTATCAACTGCCATCAAATCACAGCAAAAAAAATAAACATGGCAATTACTAATGCAGCCATGCTGTTCGGCCCATTGGTAGAGGGGAACACTCCTTAAATGAATGATGTCCAATGTCTTGTGAAATGTCTTCATTAAAACATATTTTTTCACATGTACTATTTTAGATGGCTCATTAACTAGCAAGAATGTATTTGTATTTACAGTATAACATTTACATGTCACTGCTTGGTATTTATTGGCAGCTGTAGCCTGGAAGAGATGATGCGTGGTGACAAGGCTAACAAATATTTTGCCCAGAACTACAAAGCAAACACTTTACAAACTGAAACACTTTAGTGAAGACATTTGAGGCAGCAGATGGAAGTGGGAAGCTATTTACAGCACACAGTGATGTTACACAACAGTTTTTGGAGGAAAATGTGGAACAGTGTCTTTCATTAACTAAAACTGTAAGAGGAATTGTCTACATTACACAATGCTAAAAGAGAAAATGTATTACTCCCTGTCAAGAGTTACATTAATGCAGTAAGTACTAACTTAAATGATCAAGCTAACTGATTCAAAACTAGCTTGGTTACCTGTGGACAGCACTGTTAAGTAGATGGACCCTTAATTTCGTGTTTCAGGTGCAGGAAAGCTGAATATGATTTCACGATGTGGTGGGTTAGGAACTCCTCACACATACTATTACAATTTACCAGACTAGCTCAGATGGCTTGGAAGTAAGATGAAGCTATATTTACAGCAAAGCTAATTTTGCAAGTATATGGGGGTTGGACTGGATGATCACCAGAGGTCCCTAACACCCCTGACATTCTGTGATTCTGTGTGGTTCCTTAAAGTCCAGAATGTTGTGGAAGTTGTGCAGTTTTAATGTCAAAGATCAGAGTCTGAAAGGATATTTTCCAGGTGGTTCTAAGAGTACCAAAGGTTGTTTACTTTGTGCATCTCCTCTGGCAGTTGTTTCCCAACTTGGTGCAGTCATTCGCTGACAAAAATCAACTTGGGGGTACTGGTAGATAGTAGGCTGAAGATGATCCAGCAGTGTGCCCAGGTGGCCAAGAGAGCCAATGGCATCCTGGCCTGGATCACAGCAATGTGGCCAGTAGCACAAGGGAGGTTATTCTGCCCCTGTACTCAACACTGGTCAGGCCACACCTTGAGTCCTGTGTCCAGTTCTGGGCTCCTCAATTCAAGAGAGATGTTGAGCTGCTGGAATGTGTCCAGAGAAGGGCAACAAGGCTGGTGAGGGGCCTGGAGCACANCAAGAAAATCCTGGATGAGGCACTTAGTGCCATGGTCTGGTTGACTGGATAGGGCTGGGTGCTAGGTTGGACTGGCTGATCTTGGAGGTCTCTTCCAACCTGGTTGATTCTATTCTATTCTAATAAATTCCCAAAGCTTTGTTCAGAGTATGTCTGAAGAGGTGTCAGGAAGTTACATGGACAGTTTTCTTGCAGAAAGAAACTGTGATCAATTTGTGTGGGCAGCAGCATTGATCCTGTAAGGAAGGAAGATCTTCCTTCATGGGGAAGATGCTTTACAGGCCAGTGGTCTTTCAAAGGACATGGTCTAGTTGATTGGATAGGGCTGGGTTGGACTGGAGGACCATCTTGGAGGTGTCTTCCAACCTGATTGATTCTATGATTCTCTATATACAATATATTTACAGATATTTACTACTATATACAAATGAGAAGTAATACAGAAATCCAGATTCCCTCTCAGGCAAAGAAGCTGCCCAGAAGGGGCTCAAAGCCTCTCTCAATCTCTGTCTTCAATCCCAGCCAGAAACCAAAACAACCATCAAAGCTTACTTGTTATCTGATAGTGGAAGGTACTAGAGCAGAGTGAAGGGGAAATGAATAGAGCCAATGCTTAGGAATGAAGGTGGTGAAAGAGGGACAAATCAGTTACATTTTGCCTTTTTATCCCTTTCAGCAAATCCATGAATGATATAGACTTCACCATTATTTTCTCTTCACAACCAATGATCTAATTTCTCTCATTGTAATGTTCCAATTAACCTCAAACCAGCACATACAACAAGGAGAGGTGAACTTGCTAAGGAAAAGACCTGCTCTTTAGTCAACGGCAGAGCTAGTTGTATGAGACTCAGATCTTTGGAAAGACCCACTCCTTAAAGCAGTGCATCACCCGACTCCATAAAGGGTGTGAAGGCACTTGCAGCTGTTGTGCTGTGTGTTCCAGTACCTGGCTTTGCAAACAAACTCTGAAACCAGTTACAGATAACTTTGATTTAAAAATTGTACCGTAACTGGGTTCTTTCATAGCATCATAGAAACATAGAATCAATCAGGTTGGTTCCATTTCTTTCAGTGAGTATTTCCAGCACCCTGACACATAATATAGCATATGAATTCATGACATACATAGAATCGTAGAATCAGCCAGGTTGGAAAGAACTTCCAAGATCAGCCAGTCCAACCTAGCACCCAGCCCTGTCCAATCAACCAGACCATGGCACTAAGTGCCTCATACAGGTTTTCCTTAAACACCTCCAGGGACGGTGACTCCACCACCTCCCTGGGCAGCCCATTCCAATGCCAATCACTCTCTCTGGTAATAACTTCCTCCTAGCATCCAGCCTAGACCTCCCC
>WAAF01011968.1:11104-32003 GCA_013400475.1 Tricholaema leucomelas
CCCCAGGTCCCTTTCTGCCTGGCTGCTCTCCAGCCACTCTGTCCCCAGCCTGTAGGGCTGCTTGGGGTTGTTGTGGCCAAAGTGCACAACCCTGCACTTGGCCTTGTTAAATCTCATCCCACTGGCCTCTGCCCCTCTATCCAGCCTGTTGCTGCACCTGCTCTAAAAGCAGACTCAACCCAGAAATAAATGACAAGATGTAAGTACTATGCAGCTGAGTTTTCTGCAGGAGCACTTGAGCTGTACCCAGCACTGCACTGGATAGGGAAGACAGTATTTCTGTGTCATCTTTTCATTCCTCTGGTTCAGTCATTGCTTTAGGCTGCTCTGCATGTCTCTTGTTTCAGATCTGCCAACTGGAAATGAGCCAATATGAATATACAACCCAGAAATGTTGCCAGTTTTTGATAATACTGTTGAATGCTTTTTCTTAGCCACCCAGATACTCCCACAGGCAGTCTTTGGAGAGAGGATCCGCTGGATTTACAGCTCTTAATCAAACCTAAGACCCTGCCCTGTGATTTACAATCATCTCAACTGCCCATTAAGGTTGCTTACCCAGCACTTGTCAGAAAATGTTAAATCACTGACCTGTTTTCATCTCCTAACCACAGCCCAGGCTGTTTTGTTATCCTTCCCCACCATGTCTAAAAATTAGGACAGAGTCTATTGTTAACTTGCATGTCCATTAAATGATGTGAAAGTAGAAGGGATTGGAGTATCTGGGAAATTAAGTCTAGGGGCGTCCAACTGCAACATAATCAGCTGAGCATGGCATTGTTCTTGCTCCTTCTAGGGAAGGAGAAATCTACTTGGTAAAGGCAGATGACTTGTAGAGTGTTACACATTTGTGTTTAGTAAGCATTTGTACTGTGGCCAATGAAGCAGTTAAATGAACTGTCTGTGGGCATTGTGGTTATTTAAAAAAAGAAGAACAGCTACTTAGACATCACAACTGAGTCATTTGTTGTGTTTTCAAGTTTTCATTTGCACCCCTTTCAGAAAATTACTTAGAAGGTTAGAAGGAGACAGTGAGCTGCATTAAGCTGTCTATCTTTTATGACTGTTATGATAAAAAGTTGGAGAAGAAGGAAGATAAAGTGGTACCATATACCACCTCAGTCACTGGTACCTGGCATACTGCTATGCTTTCACACCCTGATAGAAAATACTTGTATGAAGTGCAGATGTTAAGGAGAATAGTTAATGTTGCTGTGGTACACATGTTTGTGGATTACTATGGAAAGGTGACTGTTAGGAATGTGAAGGTAATCCAGGAGCAGTGCACTGTTGGTGAAAAGAGGATGGCTCCTCATTTCACAGAATACAGGGACTAACAGACTTCCAAATCTTGATGAATCAGAAGATGTAAAGTATACTTTATTTTTTCCCATGCAAAGCAAAAGTAAACTGTAGAATTTGTTGCCAGAGAATGGCACAGAGGCCAAAAGTATGTACTGGTGAAAAATGAGATTAAATAGCTAAGGGAAGATAGGTCTATTTATAAACACAATGGCATGAATATTATTTGCTCATAGATTAGATAGCTTAATACCCCTGACTACCCTATTTTTATTCTCTTCCATCAAACATTCATTCCTGGTCAGTGCTCAGGAGGTAAAATGGGACTTTGAACAGCTCACAGAATCATGGAACCTTAGAAGTTGGAAGGGACCTCCAGAGATCATTGAGTCCAACCTTCCTGCCAAGACAGGATCCCCTAGGGTAGTTCACTCAGGAACACATCCAGGCAGGTTTGGAAAGTCTCCAGAGAAAGAGACTCCACAGCCTCTCTGGGCAGCCTATTCCAATGCACTGTCACCCTTACTGTAAAGAAGCTTCTCCTCATGTCGAGATAAAGCCTTCTACGTTCCAGTTGGTAGCCATTGTTCCGTGTCTTATTGCTGCTGACCCCATCCACTTGACACCCACCCCTCAAATATTTGTATACGTTGATAAGGTCTCCTCTCAGTCTTGTCCAGACTAAACAGCCCCAGATTTCTCAGGCTCTTGCTCCAGCATGACTGTTAACATAAATGCAGTTGTTTTGTGTCAAATCTGTAAAAGGATCCATCCTGAAAAAATCTGTCTGTTGGTCATAAGTGTCTGAGTATCATAACGTCCTTTCTGGTTTATGAGAACAGCTTTCCTCAGAAATGAGTCTTGAATTATGGAAAAGATAAGTTCAACCTTGCCAAATGCTATGAAGAAATTCCAGAATTTTGTCTGGTTTTGTTTGGTTGGTTTTTGTTAGGTTTGGTTACAAATTGAGCCTTGGTGCTTTGCTATTCTGTAAAACCCTTTGAAGTGAACATCACTGACAGCATGGATGGGATGAGCAGAGGTTTTCCAGATTTGAAACACTGACAAAACACAGAGATTTTGTGAATGCTTTCAGTTAGCTCCCGTGGCATAAACCACGCAAGGCTTCAGGACCATTGTGCAGTGTGCTTTATACTCTGAGGTATTTGTGTTCATGAAAAATAGATACTGTCCTGGTGGTCCCATGTACCCCAAAAATTTCCTCTCCCTCTGTGGTTTGAATGGGAGAGGAAAAAGGCGCAAACAGACCTGTTCCCACCCCACCCTGCAGGCATGAAGGGGGGGGAGCAGGCACGAGGGGTGCCCCGTGCTGGGCCCGCGCTGCACTCGGCTGGGATTGGCTCTGTGTTCTTCGCGCCTAGGCAGTGGTAACTCAGCTCTTTGTCTAGGAAGGGTATAAATATTGGGCGGACTTCCCGCCTTGGGGTTCCCGCCTTGGAGTGTTTCCGCCTTGGTGTGCCTGCCGTGAACTTTGTTCCTGCCTTGGAGTTCTTCTCCACCCGCCTGGATAGCCTTTGACGCTCTGAAGACGCCCAAGGACTTCACCTTAAGCATCCCATTGTGCAGCTCATAGCTTCTTAATGACCCTGGAGGTTTCTGAAAAGACCACGGGACAGACCTTTGAATCGCCTTCCTTTCAAGCCAGTGCGATTCTGATTGTGAGTAGCTTTGGGCTCAGCCTTATTTCATAGTGGGGAAAGGCTATATTTAATAGCCCAAGCCTTTTCCAACTTCTGACTTCAAAATTAGTGAAGTCTATCTGTGGCATCCGTGTAGATATTCTCAAACAACTAAGAACCTGCTAATTAAATCTAAATTATCTTCTGTATATAGTTTTGGGGGCAGGTTTTTGGGAAAATAAAATAACTCTACTTTTATAAATTCCTGACGCGGCCAAAATGAATTCCTGCCTCCGTAACAGATACCCAGAAATAGACCAAGTTTTAAATTAATACAAAGTTACCACCTGGGAGGGTGTACAAAAACAGAAACTAATCAGTCCCACCGGTGATCTCATCTTAAGAGACTGTGTTTGAAGAAAGGCTTGAGCTCTCCTCGCTTGCTCTCTGTGATAGGACAAGGAGCAATGGGTGTAAGTTGCAGCACAGGAGGTTCCATCTCAACACAAGGGGAAACTTTACTGTAAGGGTCACAGAGCACTGGAACAGGCTTCCCGGAGAGGTTGTGGAGTCTCCTTCTCTGGTGACTTTTAAGGCCTGTCTGGATGTGTTCCTCTGTGATCTGTGCTAGATTGTGTGGACTCGATGATCTCCTTGGATCCCTTCCAACCCCTAATATCCTGTCATCCTGTGATCCTGTGAAAACCAGATCCATTGTTAGCCAGTACTGGTTGGTTTATGTTTTTCCCTCGTGTTGGATTGATCTTTAGCATTGTTCAATAGAAGGGAATTTAGTGTGGAGAAGAGGAGGCTGAGGAGACCTTAATGCAAGTCTGAAAGAAGTTTGTAGGTTGTTGGTCTCTTCTCACTATTAACAAGTCATAGGGCAAGAGCAAATGTCCTCAAGTTGCACCAGTGGAGCTTTATGTTCTGTATTAGAAGAAACTTCTTCACTGAAAGGATTATTGAACATTTGAACAAGCTCCCCAAGGAGGTGGTCGAGTCCCATTCCTGGAGGTATTTAAAAGACATGGAGCTGTGGTGCTGAGGGACATGGTTTAGCCCCAGACTTAGTAGAGTTAGATAATGGTTGGACTCTATGATCTTAAGGGTCTTTATACTATGAAATTATTCTATGATGATTATTCATTATTGTGTTTATGTCTTTAATTCTAACAGTAATTGGATTGCTGTGTGATACAGTGAGTGATAAATTGCTCTTTTGGTAAGTTTATTGATTAGTGTTCTGTGGATGATTGCCACATGACATTCCTGTTAGATAACAGAATGCTTTCTTTCTATCAGTTTCCTGAGCTGATTAAATAAAATGAGGACTGAGACAACGTCACAGCACCTGCAGGTCAGGTTAAGGGTGAGGGGCTCTCTGTGCTTTGAGGCAAACAGCCATACAGCTGAGGAGGGCAGGTGCACCAGTGGCAGCAGCAGGGTGTGTGGAAATCCCTTTTGGGAAGATCTTGTAAGTCTCATGGCTTTTTGTCCAGAGAACATGCAAGAAAAGACAGAGGAAGGTGGATAAGGAACCATTTGCTCTGCAACCTGTTTCCTGGAGGAAGCACATAAAGTTGATGCTGCTTCTAGCGCTCTTAGCATCAAACCTGCATCTCTTCCCCTCCTGCAGAAAGGAATTGGTGCTAAGGAAGTGAAAAAGGCAGCAGAAACGAGGCAGTAGCACAGAACTGTGAAGAGGTTGAGTGTGATGATAAGAAGTAAGAAAATTTGGCACCACATTCTCATGGAGAGTGCTTAGGGTCTACAAATCCCAAAAGGCTGTTTTCTTCACAATAGACTATTTTTGTTGAACCCATTTGCTACAAACCAGTGGGGAAGACTTCTAAAACATATTTAGGAGTCCTATCTTTTTGGGTTTTTTCCCCTTGGAATAATGTGGTGCCATAGAGTTGCAAATAAACTCATCTATTCTAAATACCAAATGTCCCAATTACTGTTAATTTAAAATATCTTTTTAATAACATTTTTCAAAAGCTCCACAAGTAATTAAAAAAATAATAGGAGAAGGTCAGTGGCAGTTTACTAACCCACTAATTCTTGTAACTCAGCATTAGGAGATGGCAGTTCATTGCTAACAATGCTACTGTTGTCTAAGTCCTTCTAGGCAAAGAACCAGAAAACATTTCCAAGCTAATTGGAAGCTACGTGAAGCATTCAAACTTCTAACACATGTAGCATCCCATCACAAATCAGACTAATAGTGCATTTATTAATAGAACCAGCCTCAAAGACTAAACAGTTGGGCTGATTTGAGCATGGCAATTTCTTGGGCCAAAGCCTGTGCCCACTTTATCCCACAGACATGCTAGCATGAAGGAGCTATGAGATGGCTGGGCAGCAGAGCAGGTTGTGCAAAGATGTGAAAGGATGGTGCATGGTCAGTGCACTGCAGGGAACAGTGCTTTTCAGCAAGTCACTGCATGGAGTCAGAGCTGACCAGTGGGGCTGCAATTACAGTTAATGCTCTGTGATCCATGGGCAGTCACTCAGACTGTGGACTAAGCAGGCAGTGCAGACAGGGTTAGCTGAGGAGCCTCACAGTCTAAACACGTGGGAACCTGCTGTGTCTGACGTTGTGCTCTCCCAGAATGTGGGTTTGTCTGGGTTTCTCGGCTGCCATAGCTGGCCAAGCCAGATGGAAGTTCTTCCATGCAAAAGATACTTAGTTCTACTGCAGTGCCCTCCAAAGAGCCCATATTATCTATGTTTTTCCCACTGTCTGGGTCTTCCCAGACCACTGAAAAGCCCAAATAATGGAGAGCTGTCAACACTGGAAATCTGTGCCTCATAGGATCACAGAAAGAGATGTGTTGACTGGGGAGAACCATCTGTCTTGCACACCACCTGTGTATCCCAGGCATATGCTGGTAGGAGGTATGTCACCTGGAAAGTATAACAGGGGAAATAGCTATCGGGTAATTAAATCGTGCTTCTTGGCTTGTTGCCAATGTTTCACTTGCAGGTTTCCCAGATAGCAGGACTTGATCAAAATTTTCATTGCTCTTTTTAAGGTTATAGAGGTTGCAACATTCCTTTGACTTCTCTCAGCGTCATCTCAGCTACTGTAACTGCAGGTCAGGCCACCACCTCCATTTGGAATTGTATCAGTGGGTTCCTGAATTGCCAAAAATGCCATCTGGTGTGCAACACTCATCCAGCCCAAGCCAAGTGGTGCTGGCTTGCAGGGAATTGTGTTCCTTCTTTTGCATATCACTCGTTGCTGGCTTGGTTCTTAGAGCAGGTAAGGAATAACTCAGCTCTTCTGTCATGCTTGTCTCTTACCCTTATCCTGCAGTCTTTTTCTGGGTGATGTGAGTAAAGCAAATAGTTTTAGACAGATTGGTTGTACCTTGCAAGAATTTCTCTCCAAAGCTTGAAGTCTATAACCAGGGTAAATGTAGTGGTTTATTATTCACTGTTGATTTTTATGTTGGTAGATGAAAAATCACAATTGCCGTCTACATCCGTCCAGGTGAATTATCCATGTTCATTTGAATTGCCTCACTCTGGAAGTTCAATCATCTACCTCTACAGAGGCCAAAATACAGCTCAGATCACTCTGCTAGTCACTTTTAGGCCAGCAACTGTTAGTATCTAATAATAGTTACTGCAATTGTAGATTTTCCTGTTTTCCTTTTTTTTCCTTCCTGACAAAGGTCACATTTCAGCTCAGGGGAGAATCCTACCTGCTGATCTGGGAAGGTAGAACAGAGCTCAGTGCAGCATGGGTCCTGTGAGCATACACATGGTGGGGATTGGTGAAACTGATTGATGTGGATGTCCCACAGGTACTAAGAGCAGTATCCTATCAGTTTAAATCAATCAAAATTCTGAATGGTGTTTACGAATTGTTAGGCTGAAAATTAACTACAGTATTTGGCCTTACTAAAATATAGCTTCCCTAAAACATTATTAAGTCGTAGAGAGGGACAACAGAATGGGAACAGTGTTAAAGGAGGAAATGGTGACTGATAAAGGGTAGAACCAAACTAGAAAGAGGAAGCTTTTATTGTGGGGTGACTAGAAACATGGAACTTGCCTTTTATGACCATAAAATCTAGAATTTCTGGAGGGCTCAGGAGTATACTGCAGAGCACCAGTTTGCAGTTGAGGGTTCTGAGGTTACTGCGGGTCTAGAAAACATGAAATGGAAGTTGCCTGATTTCTGGACCTCTTTTAACAGCCTGTTTCATCTTTGGAATTTTTTTAATATTTCAAAGAAGAGAAATGGCCTTTTCAGTGAAGTACATTTGAAACACATTGCAATAGAGACTACTCTTACTTAGGAAACAATAACCTGCCCCAGCACTTAAAGATGGTGTTGTTTGATGGCTACTTGGTTGAACCACCGTGGGTGAATGGCACTATAATTTCTACAGACATTGATGGTACATCACCTTTAATAACAGAAAATGTGTAAGGTTCAGGTCTCTTCCAACCCTGATGATACTATGATACTATGATATGATATGAGTGAGAGAGAAATCTTCCTTTTAAGTGCCTGTGCATATGTTTAGCTTTATAAAATCTTTTAACTTAAAGCCTTCACGTTTCTTGGTCCAAAATCTTTAGCAGGATCTCATTTCTGAAACTAATTTTCTCCTGGTCATCTAATGTTAAACTTTGTGTCCTTGTTCTACTTTTAAAATATACATAGGTGTTTTGGAAAGTAAAAGTGCCAGGGTGAGGACTGCAATCTTCAGAACATCAGTAGGGTTTCAATGCACAAGTTTCAATTCACTTTCACAATGGAGGGGAAGGACTGGGAGGGATGGGTGATAGGTTGGACTGGATGATCTTGGAGGTCTTTTCCAACCTGGTTGATTCTATGATTCTGTGGTGAGACACTGGCACAGGTTACCCAAGGAGGTTGTGGATGCTCCCTCCCTGGAGGCGTTCAAAGCCAGGTTGGATGAGGCCTTGAACGACCTGTTCTAGTGGGAGGTGGCCAATGGCAGAGGGTTGGAACTGCATGATCTTTGAGGTCACTTCCAGCCTAAACCATTCTGTGATTCTGCCTATGATTTCTGTCATTCACATCATGCAATAAATGCCATTTTTAAAGGAACCTCATCCATTCTAAATTTGTGTTTCCAGGATTGCTCTCAATCCTACTGTCATCTCCTTTAATAAACACTGAAGGGAGAACTAACATACCTTTCTCTAACAGAAAAAATCTCCATTTTGTTACATGATTTTAAAGTAAAACAGCTTTTGAACTGGGAAAGAAAGCAAAGGGCATTTTAAAATGTCAAAGTCTGCATCATTACTTGTTCTGAAATTTTAGAGATTATAGTTGAAGAGGACTTTGAGAGCTGAGGTGACTCAAGCACTATCTTGCTGTTGATTGAAGCTTTAAGAAATCTAACCCAAAAAGGAGCCTTAAATTGCAACCCTGCTGTTTCCTGGCATTTTTTTACTGTCTCAGTAGCAAACTGCTTCCAATTACCTAATCAATCCTGCGGATTAAGCTAACAAATCTTGCTCTGATCAGAGAGATTGAGTGTAAAAACATTTGGTTGCTTCTCAGGAAGCTGTAAACTTGGGGTTTTTATGAGATGTGTTTTGTAGGTGGCTAGACCACCCTCTTAATTAGAAATGGGTTTCAGGGAGTTGGTTACTATAGCAACAGTCTACTTACTGCTTTTTGCAGAACAAAATCCAACTTGCCTGTATGTTCCATGGAAGACAGAATGGGTGAGGAAGGGAAATTGAGTTTATATTTCTCCAAGAACCACAAATTGAAACATCCTTTATTTAAAGGATAAATCAGGAGAGCTGTTCCTTTTCCTTGGTGTCTTTCCTACCGCTGACAAGCTTCATTTGATGTTTGTGTAAGATACAGCTTTCCCTTATTTAAAAAATGAAATGGCACCAGGGTTAGTTAAGGCTAATACACAATCAAATATTTCCTAAATGTGCAGCTGAAAACAGGCACAATCTCTCTTGAAAATCTAGAGCTGTGAATATTTCTGAGGCAGTGTTTTGTCTAGTTTCTCTTGCTGTGTGTAAGGCTCCTGTTCCATCTTTACTGAAGCCAGATAGAATTTGTTGTGTCATTGATTCCTCTGCAAACATCTCCCCTGTGCATCATAACCTAGAACCGGCTTGGCTTGAGATTTTTTTCCCCTCTGTTGAATGTGAGATGGAAAAACATAACAGAGGGTTTTGGGAGAGGACAAAAGTCCTTAATCCTGACTAATCTTAGGTTATGCTTTTCCCATCTCTATGTTCTTCAGTCACTGTTTGCATCTCTATTAATGTGACCAAAGCACAGAACCCAAGCCTCAGTTCTGTGGCTGCTGTTGGAGCTAAACAGAGCTTGACTGGCTTTTGTGGCCATGGCACTGTGGGTGCTGTGCCAG
This sequence comes from Tricholaema leucomelas, assembly GCA_013400475.1. Lineage (NCBI taxonomy): Eukaryota > Metazoa > Chordata > Aves > Piciformes > Lybiidae > Tricholaema lacrymosa > Tricholaema leucomelas. The sequence goes on from WAAF01011968.1 coordinate 20,442, forward strand.
CCTGTCTGCTGCTCTCATAGTGTGCTGAGCACTCGATTTTCATTTTGTGCATAATTATTTACAACATGCTGCAGGTTGGGATTCTGTAGACTCAGCACATTTCTTTCACAGAGTGAAACAGGGAGGAGGAGAGAAGCCTGTAATAGCAAAGGGGTAGTTCTAAATTATGGCTTTGCTTCTTTTGGGTGAAATTCTTTTCCCAGCTGTTCCCCGCTGCTTCAAATTCAGCTAGTGAGGTAGGGATGCAGGGATGTTATGAGTCTGGGGAGGAGGCTGCCTACCTGAAGAGGAGTTTCCACGCTTTTGATGGTGAAGGGATTGTCTGGGAGCTGTAAGGGGATGTCAGTTTGGCAGGCACGTGCAAAAGGAAAAAGGATTTTGAAGTAGATTTGGTGGCCAGTAGGGAGTAGAAGAAATGTACAGCATGTGAGAGGAAGGAGCTGAGCCTTTTAGGGCAGGTTAAAGGGAAAGTTGCGATGAGAGTAAAAAGAGATTGGTTTGGAAAGGAAAGTTTCAGTTAGAGAAAACTAGTAAATAGGAGATAGGACAATAAAATCTGCATTTCCCCACCTTGTTATCTATTGCAAAATGAGAATAGTTCAATCAGAAATAAAGACAAAGGGCACTTCCCTTTTTCTTGGATTTCCAGTAATCTCCCATTTTTTGATGTGCAGACTGACAGCTTCCCCTCACTGGAGAGGACAGCTGACTGTGGGAGAGAGAAACCTGCTGGCTGCAGTGTTATGGTATCATTTGTGCAGTTGTTATCACCAGCTGCCACTATCATTAAGGGGTGCAAGATCTTTTAAGCTTCACCTGAGCAAGCCTGCCAGAGCCAGAGGTAGGATCTAGTGTCGTTTGGTGGACTCTGCTTCTGGCCCTCTCTGAATGTTCTGACAGGGGGAACAGAACTACAAATTTTTCACTTGAGGTACAAAAAGCTGAGGCTGAGAGGCTCTTCCTGCTGCTCATTTCAGGCTCTTCCTGCTACTCATTTCTTTTACTTGCTGCTTGATGAGTATAAATGCCATCAAATTTGCACAGAACTTTCTTGAGCTGAGGGTCTGCTTTGCATCAGTGTCTCCATGCCTGTATTCCAGATGGGGCACAATTCCCTCCTGTCTGAATGGAGAAGCCTAGTCTGTACCAGGATACTAGTCTCTTGTTTTCCCTTTCTTCTCACCCTTATGCCTTCCTGACTATCACAGCAAAAGAGTCATCAGAATGATAGTAACTGATTCTTCCCTTCGTTTAAACAAGTGGGATGATGTTTGACCCAATCTCCTGCAGATAATTGTAAGGTCTTCTATAGCCAACACCTGACTTGTATTTTTGCAGTTAAGTGTCAGCCTCTGAATAAGCAGTCAGCTATGACTGCTCCCCATTCCTATCTTTCATATGTTCCATCCCTCAGCCCATGCTGCTGTCCACAGAAACTGCTTTCCTTTTCTTTTTTTCTCTCTGTCACCACCCCCTTGAAAAATCTCAAATTCAAGAATTCGAATTTCTGCTGGTGCAATAAAGAGGAGAATTTAGCTTTCTGTACTGTTGTCAACAGGGGAAAAATAGAGTCCCTATAAGACTGTATCCATGGAAACCACCCTACTGCAGTAGCGGGTAAAGCAGCAAATCAATTTCTTCAGTTTTAAAATGAAACACATTTAACAACATGATAGTTCATCTGCCTTTTGGAGAACTCATCTGTGCTGATAACTGTGTTGAAAAACCCTTCTCTAGGAAATAAGCTGGCAAGAACACTTCTTCCTCCTGATAGAATTCTGATTTGGAGTAGAGTAAGCATCGATGACAAAGACCTATGAAGACAGTACAGTGAGCCATAGCCAAGTCCAGAAGCAACAGTGTTTAATGAAAGAGAAAATTGTTTAATTTAGCATTTAGCCCAAGTATCTGGGAGCATGGTAACTAACACTCAAATGTATCAGCAAAGCAGCGACCTGTCACCTCTGTCTCCCTGCTCTTTGCTTCTCGCGGTACACTATGTGACAAACAGGACGTCGGTACTTTGCGATGCAGCTGTCTAAACAGGAGCGTGTGTCTGTGTGCTTACCATGTCTGTGGCTGCTGGACTGTCAGATGAGATTTCAATATCTGCTTGGATGCAAGATGCATTATCAAGGTGTATGTTTCAAAGCCAGAGGCACTTCCAATGCAGAACATGTGCTGGCTGTCTCTGCACTTTGTTGTTTATACATTTCATCCTATGAGACTTGAGAGAGGATCTCTTTACTATGCTGTGGAAGGAGCATGGAAGTCCAAGGACTTCTTACCCTAGGCTTTGAATGTGTTCAGTACTTTTTTCCCTGCTGTGTGCAGAGGTATTTTGCCTTTTTTTTTCCACCTATGAAGACATCTCTCTGGCCATTTTGAGAAAGAATACCCTCATTTGTCAGAAAGTTGCCTCTATGGATCTGAGATTCCATTCTGCTTCTCCTTTATATCAAATCCAGATACTGCAGTCTGCCATCCCTGTGTGTGGCACAGAGAAATAGCTGCCTGGGAGAAATTCAAGGGAGAGGGAATAAAGCTGAACTGGGAAGGAATAAAAAACATTACAGAAATTGCCTAGACTGTGAGTAGCCTTTCAGTTGGTGAGGATCAGATACACTCTGTCACTTTGTGGTATCTGGGCTGTATTTTATCTGCTGCTGAATCTCTGTTCCTTGATGACAGCAATCTCTTATGCCATACTGTTTTCTTTTATCTACAGCTGCCCTATCTATTGTGGCAATCCCTCTTGGATTGACAGTTATCTATTTTCCCCTGACCCGAGGGCAAGCCTATTGCAATGCACTCCTTTTAGTGCTACTGCTGAAACATCCAAAAGCTTCAACTGGTGCATGATGTGATGGTTCAGCATTTGAATGAGGTGCACATCTTGTTGGGAACACACATGGATTTAGTTGCTCTACCGTGTCTACCAGTTAATGGAAGATGCAGTTCAAATCATGTCATGTGGTAGGAATGGCTCAGTGGTCTGAAATGCTGTTGTATGCAGAGAGTGTTTTGCTCTGCCTGTGTCCAGTTGTTGTGACATGCAGTGTTGGCTGTCTGTTGAGAATCCAGAGATTTTCATGGCCAGGAAAAGATGTCTCAACTCACTGCTCTGGCACAGTGTTCTCTTGTTGAGGATGAAGACTTTCCTGCTGCAAAACATCTGATCAAAAAGCATAGACCTCTATAGCTTGCTTGCTGTGGTTCATGGCCATAGGAATCCTCCCCTTATGCAGGGGGTGGACTTCATTCACTTCTCAAGTCCTAGCCCTTCAGTACTGAAGAACTGAAAATTAAGCCTTTCATTGCACTTCCTACTGCTAATTTTCACCTTCTACATAACCCTTCTATATCCACATGTAAGGATACCATTTGCTAGTAGGGTTTCATTACCATTAGGGTTCAACTTTCTGATGAGCTCAGGTATGAGACATCTGCAAATTTGTCTCTCTAAAATGCCAGGGATGGGAGGAATGGAATGGGATCTGGAGCTGACACTTCTTGAACCATAACAGATCAGCAAGGTAGAGGAGCCCTGAAAATCAGACACATCTCAGAACACTGCACATTAGCTGGAACACAGAGGATGGGCTCATTTATTGCAGCAAGTACTGGGACACATGGACATGGCAAGACAAAACCTGGAGATTTTAACGGGTTTTGATATCAGCTTTTCCTCTGCCCCATGATAAATGACAAGAAAATGGACCTTCTCCTTCCCAGCTTCTCCAGATCAAGCCTAGAAGTTCATGGGAGGAGCAGGAGCGGCATTGGAGCTGCTTATGCTGCATTTGTTCTGAGGGACAAAGCAGGAGCTACCTCTGGATCAGTCATTTCTCTCACAGCTCGTGAGTGTGGCATTTTAGAGCAGTGACCCTCTGGGCATCCTTCATGTATAAGCTCTTGGGGTTTGCAGAGTCATGCCCAGCGTAGGAGTGTTTCTCGATGATGTCTGTCTCCATGGATTCAGAGGTGACCCCACGTGTGTATGTTGCCTCTCTTACACTGCCACCCCCATGATTAAGGCAAAGATCCTGAGTCACCTTCCAAAAGAATTAACATTCCCGGCAGATTTGTAGGCCATCTGTTAATGTGGGCAGGCAAGAAGATACCGAGCAGGAAAACTCAATCCCATGGCAGTGTTTGTATCTGCCCCCCCCAGCCATTTCTTTTAACCATGTTAAATGCCATTTTCATTATTGCCTACATTGTTTTTCTGTAAGGAAATGTAAAAACCAGCAAGCTTAATGTGAAATGAGCCCTTGAATGAGACCATCCCTCAAAGCCACTTTATGAATCTGCAAGTCCCCTCTGTATTTCAACATGCCTTTTTACTGTTAGAGAGACCTCAATCAAAAATCAGCAGATCTCTTTTGGTCTCCTCCCTGGCATGTGAACTGCATGTTCTGAGGTCACAGGTGTTATTGGTGCTGACACACGGTGGCACACAGCAGCTGCCATTTGATGTGGTGCAGTAGAAAGTGCCCTGGGTCCAGCTATGCTTTGTGCAGTACAAAGATACGGTTTGGTACCACTTCTGACAGTCACAGCAGCTATGACTCCCTTCTCCATTTCTAGTGGAAAGTGACTCCCCAGAATTAGGCTCCTTTGTGTTCTGAGCCTGCAAAGGCAGTAGGATATTCTTAGCAGTACCCTGTGAATTAATATTCTCCACAACCTAAAAGTAACTGGGCAATGCATATATTGATCTGCTGTTCTAACTCTAAAGAGATGTGCCTGGCAGTGGTTTCTTACGAATACTGAATGTGACCACAAAGCTTCCCCTGCTGTACTGAAATTGTAATTTCAGAAATAATCTAAAAGGGGAGAGTAGAGCTAAGGACTATGGCATGTCCTTGGAAAGGAAGTTCTGCCCCAAAATCTGCTGATGAAAGAAGGTGGCTTGCTAGTCAGCACTGTTTGTGACACTGTTCACAACAAAAAAGGACAAAACCAAAATCACTTCTTTCCTTAGAGGAAGACACTGTTCACTGATGAAAAGGTTATTACCAGACAATGTGTTAGTAAAGGGTCTCTGGCCTGTAACTTCATACAGACCCATAAAAAGATATCCCTCACAGTCTCACAGTATCACCAAGGTTGGAAGAGACCTCATAGATCATCAAGTCCAACCCTTCACCACAGAGCTCAAGGCTAGACCATGGCACCAAGTGCCACGTCCAATCCTGCCTTGAACAGCTCCAGGGACGGCGACTCCACCACCTCCCTGGGCAGCCCATTCCAGTGTCCAATGACTCTCTCAGTGAAGAACTTTCTCCTCACCTCAAGCCTAAATTTCCCCTGGCACAGCTTGAGGCTGTGTCCTCTTGTTCTGGTGCTGTCTGCCTGAGAGAAGAGAGCAACCTCCTCCTGGCCACAACCACCCCTCAGGTAGTTGTAGACAGCAATAAGGTCTGCCCTGAGCCTTCTCTTCTCCAAGCTAAACAATCCCAGCTCCCTCAGCCTCTCCTCGTAGGGCTGTGCTCGAGGCCTCTCACCAGCCTTGCTGCCCTTCTCTGGACATGTTCCAGCATCTCAACATCTCTCTTGAATTGAGGAGCCCAAAACTGGACACAGCACTCAAGGTGTGGCCTGAGCAGTGCTGAGTACAGGGGCAGAAGAACCTCTCTTTTCCTGCTCTCCAGCCACACTATTCCTGATCCAGGCCAGCCTGGCCATTGGCTCTCTTGGCCACCTGGGCACACTGCTGGCTCCCTCCTTGCAATGGGAGACTTGTTAGTGAGGAAGGGCACGTTCCCAAGGACTTACATAGCAAATTAAGTTGGAATCATCCAAGACTTGGAATCATCCAAGACTTGAAAATATAAGAGTGTATTTTTCTGATGCAGAGAGAAAGACTGAGCTATTTGGTTTGTACTGCTTGGGAAGCCTTTCAGAGATGACCAGAAAGCAGTCACACTGAGCAACAAGAGCCAGAGAAACATTGTGTTGCCTGGGTCCCTCCATTCTGTAATAAGCTGTTCCTTAATTCTCTGTCCTGGTCCTTGCTGCAGCCTGCTCTCCATCTTCCATCACTTCCAAAGGTGGCTTCTCAGAGTGCCAGGGCTGGGCAGAGTCCAGCCAATCTGTCAGGTTTGGCAGGGCACATGATAGAGGATTTATGGAAGTTCTGTGCTGCTATGGCAGATGCCTCTCAGCAGCTGGAGGACAGAGGACTTCTCTGAGTTAGAGCAGTCTGCACAGAGAGTAGCTGCTCTGGCCTAAAGCCTTGTCTGACAGGCAAATCTGAGCCAGCATGAGGGCTGGACACCTGATCAGCTTTTTCTGGTTTACAGCAGAGGTGTTTCTCATCCTGTGTCAGGGACCAAATTCTAGATCTCCCTATGCTGTGTAAGTGTGGCTTAAGGATTTGCAAAAGCTCTAAGTGTGTCACAGACCTCATAATCCTTCCCTTGAGAAGCCTGTCAGGTCTTGCTCATGGAGCATGCCTTGGCTTTAGCTTCTGCTCTGCCACGGTTCAGTTTTGGCCAGAGACCAACTGCACCTGCTGCAGAAAGACTTCAGGCTTGCAAGAAGGAAGGACACTTTTTGGGCATCCTTAGCAGCAGCAGTGTAGTGCTCTGGGCTTTCCCTTGTGCTTGAGGGCACACCACACGTGTGTGACTGCAGGGCAGGCTCTGTCTGCTTGCCCTATGACTTAGCACAGCTTTCTTGTGTGACGCCCTCTGTGGCAGCTCACTCATGAGGACTCCAGTGCAGAGCTCTGACTAATATCCAGTTATCACTCCAGAAGAGAAGCAGGGCATAGTTTTTACACTGTCATTATGTTGTAGCAAGAGGATTTAATAACCTGATAGTGAGGAATCTGAGCTGAATGCTGCTAGCAGTGTGTGGCGAGGCAGCCATATCCACCACATTGTTCCAAGCGTGGCAGATCTATGAATGGCAGGAGGAGAATTTTTCCCTGCTTCAGCTAGGTAAAGACTGGTGCACCTGGGTGGAAGAGAGGCTTCATCCTTTCATGGGACTTGTAATACTCTCTGAATGTGCTACTTGCTATACATGGCCTCCAGTTTGGGCAATTGTGTAATTAAAATTCTGATTACCTTACTGAACTGAAGGATAATGAAACTAGAACCTGAGAAGCCCCAAGTATGTATCAGACTCCACTGCTGTAAGCTTCCCTCTGTGAAAAAGAACCAGGGGGACTTAGGTCATATTTCATTACAGACTTCCCACAAGCACTCACCTTCTCAATGCAGGTGTGTTACTGCTGCGTCCTCCCGGTCACTGCCGTGTCCAGGGTCGCTGCCTCCGGGTGGGGGTACAAAGCCATCCCTCCAGCCATGCCCCTGCACGGGGGCTCTGGGTAACTCCAGGGCCCTGGGCTGCACTGCTTGGCCTCCTTGGGCTGCAGGAACTCAGCCAGAGAGGCTGTAGTGCTGTCTGGAGCTTGTGAGAAAGCAGCAGGTATGTCTGCACAGACATTGTTAAAGAGAGGTAAAAATGTTGGTCTGCTAAGAGTTGCAGCAGGGACAGAGTCAGCTGGCCCCAGATCAAGGGTAAAGTCTTTCAAATAGGAGAGTGCTTGATTGTTTACCTGGGAGTACTCAAAATTTATCTTGCTTCTAGTGACTTCATCTAGGATTTTTGCTCTACTTTTCTGATCTTCAGAGCAAATTCCCTCCCCATTTTCCTTCAAGTGATACAGACTGCTAGAGTGGAGGTTTGTCTCATAGTTGCGTTGGTTTGTGCTAGTGATACTGGCATAGTCTGGGTTTTGAGCAATGCAGTTGTGCTCATTTTGCAACAGTAACTTGTTTTGGTACTGAGACATCTTCCGAATGATGCTGCTCATTTCGTTCCCAGTGCATTTGTCTCGCAGGTGCTTGTTTTCGTAGCTGATTTTCAGTGATGCCACCTGTGTTACACAGTGGCCCAGGAGCTGCACTATGTTGGTGCTGCTCTCTGTTGGTGTGGGGCTAACGTAGCTCTGGAAGCCCCCGGCGGTAAGAGGCTGCAGCGGCTTGTCACAGGACATCGAAAGAGAGTGCTGCATTGGCTTATTTCTGTCCTCCCTCTCAAGGGGATCCAGGAGTGAGGTCGCAGCAGTCTTGTAGGAGTAACACGATTCTACTTCATGATTATCATCTAACAAAGGAGTTTCAGAGTTCTGGGAGCCATTCTCTTTGTTCAGCTTTTCTGGCAGTGGGTTTTTATCTCTGAATGTCTCACATTCTTCTGAAACTGTCACCTTCTCATCCTCAGTTGAAGATATTGGCAGATTGTCTCCATTAGCCTGTGACTGTGGTGCATAACTTGATACTCCGGTGGTTTCCACAGTCTCAGGCACTGTAGATGAATCCATGTGGTGACTCCCTTCTCTTCCTTGGAAGCTCAAATTAGGTGTGTTAGAGCAAGAGTCCAGGCTGTGATCTCTTTCAGCAACATTTACCGAAGGGGCCTGAGCTGTGTGTTTGCTTTCATCCAAAGACACCTGTAGGTTAAATGTATTCGATTCTTCCTTGCTTACTTTCTCCTGCTGAGCTTCTGTGCTCACTTTCTGCTCTGTACTGGGGCTGGGTGGGATTGATAAATTGTTAGACTTTTCTGCCTGTGACTGAGGACTCTGAAGAGAATCAGGAGAGGAAACAAGTCCTGAGTGTTTTCGCAGCCAATTTATTATCCCCATGGTCAGTGAAATCTCAGTATCACAGAGCTTTAGCAAACATTCTTTGCCTTTCCATGTGCTGTGGAAAAACCCCTGGCTAATGATGTCTAGAGCCGGTTGGGAGGCCATATTCTCCTCAGCTCCAACATGGAAGCTGTAAATGGACAAAGGGATTTCAATGGCTTGTTCTGAAATGCTTTCAGAGGTGCACAATTCATCCTCTAGACCTGGGTTTATTTTGACTTCGCTTGAGTCATAGAAGAGCTCATAAAGGGCATCGCCACTGTAACTGTCTCTTGGGAATTTACCTGGGACCCCAGGTGTTTGAGCTTCCTTCATTTCATCCTCTTGTCCAGGAGAGAAAGAGTCATAGTAGCCTTCATCACTCGTGGACGTGGATTCCTGGTTGTCACTTTTTGGTGTTTCTGTTTCTGTGGAGCTCTGTTTGGAATTATCACCATCTTTCTCAGGTGGCACTTGGGGGTCTGTCACAGATGCAGCAGCCTGGCTTCTAGGCTTTTCCACATCAGGACTTGTTATCTTCTGTAACTTCTTATCAAACAGAGCACTCTGGTGTAGCCTCACCGATTTGTTGATGTTGTCCCAAAACTTTGCAAACTCAGCAGTCTCGTTCTGGCCAGGAGAGGCCAGCTGCTCCACCCCCCCTTGGAAAGAGCCCATGGCAGGGCTGTCTTTGTGCTTGCTTCGTCTCAGCAGAATTTCTTTGCTGTTCTCCAGCTCCAGGTGAGCAGTGCTTTCATCAGCAAAGATTTCCCCACAGCCAGTGAGAGAGTCAAAGCTCTTCAGGGAGGCAACATCTTCACACAGCGTGTTGCAGCAGTCGTAGGAAGAGTCAGACTGCAGCTCACTGTCTGAGCACTCTTGTGACAAGCAATCAGCTGCAAAAGTGTCTCCAGTTTTGAAAAGGTACTTTGCAAGACGCCCAGACAACTCACTTTTGCAGCCTGGAGAGGACAGACTCTTGTCCTTCTCAACCAAGAATGCGAGACTGTCTGGTTTATTTTTTTTAATATGAAATATATCTCTGAGCCCTTTCTTAGATCTCTTGAGGGAAATCCTCTTCCTGGGAATGGTTTTTGCAACAGCTGGTACAAAAGGCATCTGTGGCACAAAGTTCCTGTAATCAATCATCTGACTGCTGCATGCAGACTGGCTGGGGCTGACCACACATTCTTTCTTGCTGCTGGAGCTGGACATCCCTGCAAAGCTAATGCTATTGACAAGCCGGCCCTTACTCTTGCCAGAAAAGCCTTCCTCAGAAGCCCTGCTGCTGGGGCTGCAGTGCTCCATTTTGTCAGCCTCAGCAACACAGTCATGGGTTTTACTCTTCCTTACAAGTTTGTAGGACACAGAGGATTTTTCCAGGCTGTGACCACCAGCTCCATTCCTTGCTGCTCTGGTAGAAAATCTGTAGTTCTTGTGTGTGGCCAAACATGCCAGCTGGACTTCAGCTACACTTCGGCTTCCCTCCAGAGCTGCCTTTCTGTCTTGCCCTGTATTGTCTTTGTTGATAGGAACTGTGTGTACTGGGGGTACTTTCTCATGTTGCACACTGTATTTTATGAAGGTCTTTCCTCTCTTGAGCTCCATACTGCTTCCTCACATCTGTCTCTGTAATGGGAACAGCAGAATAAAAATATTGTGAGGCTGGTGGCCAGCACTGCTAAACACTGAAAACAACCAGAGAACAGAGAGACAGACAGTAAGCATTTTACAACTGAGTCTGTTTGTCACCAGAAACTTCTATTGCTGAGTCATGGTGTTGAGGAGAAACAGATCAAGTGGTACTGAAGGTATGTTGGCAATCAAGAGCAATGTGGGCAGCAGGGCAAGGGAGGGGATTCTGCTCTCCTCAGACCCCACCTGGAGTCCTCTTTACAGTTCTGGAGCCCCCAGCACAAGAGGGACATGGAACTGTTTGAGCCAGTCCAGAGAAGGGCCACAAAGATGATCTGAGGGCTGCAGCATCTCTGCTATGAGGACAGGCTGACAGAGTTGGAGCTCTTCAGTCTGGAGAAGAGAAGGATTCAAGGAGACCTTATAGTGGCTTTCTAGTATCTGAAGGGAGCCTACAGGAGGGCTGGGGAGGGACTATTGACAAGGTCTGGTAATGTCAGGACGAGGGGGAATGGGTTTGAACTGGCAGAGGGGAGATTTAGACTGGATGTTAGGAGGAAGTTCTTTACAGCAAGGCAAGGGTGGTGAGACACTGGCACAGGTTGCCCAGGGAGGCTGTGGATGCTTCCTCCCTGGAGGTGTTCAAGGCTAGGTTGGATGAGGCCTTGAGCAACCTGCTCTAGTGGAGAGTGTCCCTGGCTATGGCAGGAGGGTGGAGCTGGATGATCCTTGAGGTCCCTTCCAACCTAGACCATTCTATGATTCTATAACTGGAAGATCCAGCAAGGAGAAGACAACACATATTATGGGTTGGCTGCTAAGGCTCAGAGAACGTTTTGTCTGTTAGAAATGAGTGAGTTGGGATTTGGGATTATTGCAGAATTGTCAGGATTGGAAGGAACCTCAAGGATTGTCTAGTTTCAACCCTCCTGCCATAGACAAAGACACTTTGCACTAGATCAGGTTGCTCAGAGCCACATCCAGCCTAGCCTTAAAAACTTCCAAGGATGGGGCTTCTGCCACCTCCCTGGGCAACCCGTTTCAGTGTTTCACCACAGTTATGGCTTTAAACCAGATAGTATCACAGTATCATAGTATCATCAGGGTTGGAAGAGACCTCACAGATCATCAAGTCCAACCCTTCACCACAGAGCTCAAGGCTAGACCATGGCACCAAGTGCCACGTCCAATCCTGCCTTGAACAGCTCCAGGGACGGCGACTCCACCACCTCCCTGGGCAGCCCATTCCAGTAGCCAACGACTCTCTGAGTGAAGAACTT